>OY757945.1:683111-972329 GCA_963585895.1 Sepioteuthis lessoniana | reverse complement strand
CTAACTGCTGCCAAAGAAATTTCATCAGATGAAATCGAAAGTTTGACATCTTCAATAGACCAAAGGCTTTTTCTCTTGTTAATAAAAATGGCAATTATATACAATATTGATTATATTATGAAACCATATTAAAAGATTTTTGCTCTGTATTATTGTTGTTCTCAAATTACATATTCCTAAAATAATCAATGTTTTAATCTTCCGTCACCACTTCACTATATTTGACACTTTAGCAATGATTTGCATATAAAGTTGGCACGCTGAAACAGGCTACAAGTCACTAAAATGGCTGTCGTTTGTTTACTATTGTGCAGATTAGCTTAGAATTTTAGATCTGCGCATGTGTTAATGTTGCCATATAACGTGTCAACTTTCACTAATTTTTATTAAAAACTGTTTGAGTTAGAACAAAAAAATTTTCGATTTGCATATAATTCTGGCACGCAGTGTATGTCAGGGCACCTAGGAATTAACAAGACCTACAGAAGAATCCAAAACCATTTTTACTGGCCCAGTTTAAAACAGGACGTTGCTCAATACTGTAGTTACTGTCACACCTGTCATATGTACGGGAAACCTGACCAAAAAAAAATCCATCCTGCTTTCGATGAACCGTTCACTAAGGTTTTGGTAGATTGTGTGGGGCCCCTCCAAAGAAAGAAATCTGGGAATCAGTATCTGCTCACGGTTATGTGTGCTTCCACACGGTTCCCTGAGGCTAATCCCTTAAGCAAAGCAAAGAGCATTATTAAGGATCTTACCAAGTTTTTTTTTTTTTAGTTTTCTCGGCATCCCCTTATCTGTTCAATTGGACCAGGGGTCAAACTTTATGTCTAGTTTGTTTCAACAAATAATGCACGAACTGGGTATCAAACAGTACGTGTCCAGTGCCTACCACCCTGAGTCACAGGGGGCTCTCGAGCGTTTTCATCAATCTCGGAATTCCAGGATGAAAAGAATTTTGTCACCAGTATCACAACGACTGGGATGAGGGTGTTCATCTAGTCCTTTTTGCTGTCAGAATCTGTTCAGGATTCTCTCGGTTTTGTCCCCTTTGAACTGGTGTTTGGTCACACTGTTAGGGGTCCACTAAATGTTGTTAAAGAAAAATGGCTGTCCAAAGCTACACAAGATTCCTTGTTAGAATACGTTTCAAAATTCAAAGAGATTAAGCAGTGCATTTAAAATGGCGCAAAAAAAAAAAAAAAAAAAAAAAAAAAAAAAGTGGCCTCCAAGAACAAGATGAAAACTACATATGATGCAAATACGAAGGTTAAGAATTTTAAACCGGGAGACAGTCCTAATGTTTTTACCAATCCCAGATCAACCCCTACAAGCAAAATTCTTTGGTTCCTCTGTAATAGAGAAAAAATAGATGACTTAAATTATGTTGTCCTCATGCCAGATCGGTGTAAGTCACGTCAATATGATAAAAGGTTATATTGAGAAAAACAAGTCGAATATTAAACCTGCCCTTATGTTAACAGATAATGGGAAAGGTAATGATCCAAATCAAAATGAACCAAGTGACACGACTAATAATAGTGACTTTGGAGAACATAAATTCAGAAATTATAGGAAATCTTGGAAAAAAAAAATAGAACATTTACCTAGTAGTAAACAACAGGATATTCTTGGTTTGGTCAGCGATTTCAGAACAATTTTTCCTGATGTGCCGGGGAAAATTACGACTGTCTTGCATGACATCGAGGTGGGTGATGCGAGACCCATAAAGCAACAACCCTACCAAAGCGGTGTAATGGTTATCGTCGTAGGAAATGGACACGGCGACACGAGTTCAAAATCCTCGACGAGACTGATTGCATTTCACATTTACTACTACCCTTGGGAAAAGTATGAATCCAATTATTCTCCCTCCAGCTATGGGTAGATAGGACAGACTGTGTTCTTCAGCTTTGGTAAGGTAACTAGTCTAGGAGAAGGAAAACCGACTTCAAACCCGTTAAACTCCGCTTAAAAATTGACCTTGTGTCATATCCTACCCGAGTAGAGGGGTTTGTAAATATGATAAAACAACCACCCTACCGCCCGAACCCAATCAAGCTCCACGATCTCAAAAAGGAGATTAAGTATATGTTGGACAATGAAATCATCGTGCTGAGCGGCAGTGAATGGAGCTGCCCATGCATTCTGGTGCCCAAATCGGATGGATCCTACAGATATGTGACGGACTACCTTAAGCTGAACGCTGTGACAAAGTCAGACACATTTCCAATTCCCCGAATCGACGTCTGCATTGACAAGATTAGAAATGCGCGATACGTCAGCAAATTTGAGATCTGCTGAAGGGCTATTGGCAAGTACCACTAACTGACAGAGCCAAAGAGATTTCTGCATTTGTGGTTGACGACAACTTATATTAATACAAAGTGATGCTTTTGGGATGAAGAATGCCTCTGCTATATTTCAGTGAATGATGTATCTCCTAAACGATCTGAGAGGTTGTGAAGTTTACATCGACACGATCATTTACAGTACACCATGGGAGGAGCATCTTGGGATGAGGAAAGTTTTTCTTCTTTTGGAGTGATCGAATCTATCGGTGAACCTGTCTGAATTTGGTCAAGTTACAGTAAATTTTCTAGGCCACATAGTGGGACATGGGTTATGCGAGCCCTGTCATATCCAAAGTGGAGGCTATTATGAATTATCCTGCCCCCACAAACAGCTTATGAGATTCCTTGGCATGGTCGGATTCGACGGAAAATTCTGCAGAAACTTAGACATTACGAGTCCTCTTAATGATCTGCTTAAGAAGAAGAAAAAAAAAAAAAATATGCGTGGAACAAAACCTGCGACGAAGCCTTCGAAAGAATAAAGAGCATCTTAATAGGCGACCCAGATCTCTCATCACCAAATTTTGAAAAACAATTCAATTTGATAGTGGATGCTAGGGATATAGGAATCGGTGCAGTACTGTTGCAGGAAGATGATGAAGGAATTGAGAAAGCGCTAAGTTACTTCTCAGAAAAATTTAACAGGTATCAAAAACATTACTGCCATTGAAAAGGAATGTCTGGCATTACTGTCGGCCTTTCAACACTTTCAGGTTTATCTCAGGGTTACCCATCATCCAGTTCTGCTGTATACGGATCCTAACCCTCTCACATTTTTCTAAGAAAAAAAAAAAAAAAGGTAAATAAAAATCAGAGAATCACAAGACGGATTCTTCTTTTTCAGGGGTACAATTTCCTTGTTAATCACATCAAGGGAAAGGACAATGTTATCGATGATGCACTTTCCAGAATAGAAAAAAAAAAAAAAAAAAAAAAAAAGAACTTTACATCTCACAGTGACCTTCTCAAACCTTTCAATAAGCCCTTTTGTTGTGTGTTTTATAGTGGTGGTAAACAATTTTCATTTAGTTCAGAAAAACTGTTTGGCAGCAAAACGATATAAAATTGAGATTGTCAGGTTCTACAAAACTTATAAATACCTTTTTTACGTTGGGGGGGGGGATGCTACCGCCTAAGGATCCTTTTTCAACTTTTCCTTGGGAGCAGACTTCTGCTCTGTGAACTAAGAATAGAATTTTCGGTACATCTTTTCTCTGGGTCATTTTGAATACCATTATGCATGGCCCTCCTTATTGTATTCTCCCAACCCACTTCGGCTTTACTGTCAGGGTTTCAAACTGCCGCCTGTTGGTCTTGTGACCCGGCGCTCTGAGCGCCCCGGGGCCTGTTCTGGACTTCGGTCCGGAGCGTGGCCCTGGAAAAGGAACAATGGCAGACTTGGGGCCTTTAATTAGGCACCTAGTTTCGACTAGGCTACCTTCGGGTGGGCAAGCTGCATTTTTGTCTCCTTTGTCCCCCTTGTACGGCACTAGACCATGCGTCTAGTTTAAGCCGCAAACTGGCATACGTGCCCGGACCCACGTTTGGGTTCGTGAAACTGCTTGCCTCATCAGGCTCACATTGCACTAAGTGAGCCGATGAGCAGCACAGACAAGCAGGGTTCGAGTCTCGGCTCGTTCCCGACCTCCCCTCCCCTTTAATCGGCCTTCGGGCTTTTGACCTTGTGTCAAGTCGTGTCTGGTGGGAGGCAGCGACAAATATACGGCAGTTGGTAGAGAAAGACGTGCCTAATTTCATCTCCCAGTCAAGGAGCTATCCTTTTTACATATGCCATATTCAACCATTTATTCAGGTCTTGATGCGTCTGTTTTCGTTGGCCAAACTTAAGGAAATCTTTTCTAAACCTTATAATCCAAATAGATTTCATGTAATATATTTTTCTTCACAGCATTAATAGATTTCATGTTAATTTTAACCCGTACATTACATTCACCAGTCTTGCTTACATGTTCTGTCTATTTTACCTTTGTATGCCTCCTCTTCCCGTTTCCTTCCCCTGTAAATAAACTTAGTTTAGCATTTCAAACCCTTGTTTTACTTGACTATTCTTTGAATTGTGTCAAATTTTGTGTTATAATTGCTGGGGACCAGATATACCCTAAATTCGCTGTTGTCATAACTAGAAAGAAAGACATGCATACATATACAGAGACACACACACATACAGATATATATATCTGTATGTGTGTGTGTGTGTGTGTATATATAAAATATAAATTAAATGTTTGATTCCGTAAGGTTTTAAAGTACACGTAACTCTTCAATGTTGGGTCGTTTGTTAGGCAAAACTGCACGTTTTTTTCTTTTGCTTCATAATTTGATTTTGTTTTATTAGAAAAAGAGACAGAAATCGATAAAATTAAGGCTGAACGTAATTGAAATTTACAAATGTTTAATTTTTTGTTAACTTTTTTTTAAATACAATTCGTTTTCTGAAATTATTTTAGAAAAAGTTCAAAACTCTTCAATCTCACAAGTTCAAGTATATAAGTGGGAATTCTTACAACCAGTAACCATGTCAATATTAATGTATGATTTCACCAATTCGACTTTTAGCGAAACGCCAGAACAAAAAAAAAAATGCTCGATAGGAACTGAACATGGACGCTGCAGAATTTTTTTGAATAAATTATGGAAGCAGCTTCTCAGAAAACAGCATCTTTACGGTCACTTACTTACCATCTCATAAACCATCCCTACTAAGCCGATGAAAACATACTGGACGCGACTAGAAATGTTAGGACGGACTTATAAGATGCACAACTTTCTCCAATGAACTACTAAACATGAAAACACCAGGTTTGGTCGACCAGCATAAACTTTTTTGTTTTGTAGATAATGAATACTGGCTAAGAGTAATGATCCATAGAGATGAATTGATGGGGAGAGGGAATTAAGAGAATCAGTACTGTCATGCTTGATTTTATATATATATATATATATATATATATATATATATATATATATTCCTCAGCATTAACATGGCAAAACTAGACAAGGAAATTGTATATCATCTTTCAACAGGATCTGCTTGCTGAAATGAAAGAAAAAAAAAAAAGAAAATCAGCGTTCCAAACATTGGAATTTACTAGTAAACGAAGAATATTTTGGGGCAATTTTTAAACTTACATAGTTGGCTTTGAAGAATCTTTGCAATCAGATTTAAAATTCGTTCCTCAATTGCAAAAAGCAAGAACGAAGATAGAGACGAGTGAAATTATGAAATATATTATCCAATCAAATCAAAATTGAAAAAACAAAACAAAACAAAAAGCAACAAAAGGTTTAAAGACGACGTTTTAGAATATAGCTGTCACTCCCCACAACACGATGGAAGTCTTTAGCGTTTAGATATGAAATTCGTTCTTTGAAAAAAGAATATTTCATTCAAAGAATTTGAGCAGTGTTCTTGCCAGAGACAAAATCCATTTCAGTTTTTCTCCAGACATTTAAGAAGATGCTGTGATTAATGAACGACTTTGGTTTTATACAAAAAAGTTTATAATTGTAAAATGTTTAGCGATATTTTGTTTAAATGTTAGTTTATTAATATTAGAAAGTGAAGAAAGAAAAAGAAAAAAAATCCCAAAGATTTTCTCAGAGTCTTGTAGAATCGGAAATGTCTGATTTTCCATTTTGAACCGAGTTGAACATATCACCTATAAAAGCTTTATTCTTTTCACCGGCCTCTAGGGTGGTGTTAGAAGCATAACGCCCAAGCCGATTTTCAGGAAGGGCCGGTCCCCAATCGCTTTCGTGTTGTATTACCTTTGCAATGTCACACTGAAACAAACAAGAAAAAAGGTTTCTAACAAATGTAAATTGCTGATAAAATTACTCATCTCATTTTTTATTGCATCAATAAACACATATATAATACCGAACTATGTTTTGGAGAGGACTTATAAGTTAATAAACGTTGTTAAGTGGTTATGGTCTCTTATTGGTCATTGCTTACCACAAATGTCAATACATGATTTTTTTTTTTAAATTTTAATTTTTCCGTAACTTAAAAATAAAGTCAAGGCAAAAAGGTCTTAACTTTGGTTCCTGTCTACTTTATATGGTTAAAGACAAAAATAAAGATTAAGTTTGCATTGGTGAACACAGAAAATTTTATGCGTTTTTGTGCGTATTTCCATTAACTGATCTTAACGGCATATCAACTCGTATAAGGCTAGTTTATACCTAGAGATTAGAAAATTGCAGTATACATTTATATTTTTGTAGAATTGTTTAAGATTTTTGGCAGAATTACGTCATCAAGTATTACTATTGGATACAAATAATTGGCACACAATTATATGCTTTCAAGTATTCTTATCTAATACTAATAATTATATTAGTTTAAGTATTTATTTCTATTTACAAAGTCATTTGTTTATTCACAATTATATGGCTTCAAGTAACTAATAATAATCCTAAGTAAACAAATACAACTGCAAGAATTTATTCTTTATACAAGTAATTTACAGTTATATGATATCAAGTATTCCTATCTAATACAAATAATTATTAAAGATATATTTGACCTATAGATTGGACCCTAAAAGGTACAACCACTCCAGGTCAGAGTCGAACTCTAAGCTCGACAGTTGTCCAGAACAACAGCCTCCGCATCAAATGTAGTTTTGTGTCAATGTCAAAGACACCTTTTTAAAAGGATTTGTAGTTAGCTATGATGTTCATGGCCAGTTTTATAGCTGTGAATTGATAATTCATTAAAGAAACGTTTTGGCGATTTTTGGTTTTAGAAGATCGTAGAACAAAACTTTCATTTCATGTTTGGGCTTATCTGTATGAGAAGGAATATTAAGGGTTTTCTCTTGGAAAGTGATGGAGTGTGTTTTGGTTAATTTGTTTAGTTCTGGTTGATGGTCCATTGCGCTGTTTTGGGGAGGATGGTATATTTCGAAGTTGGTTTTCATTTCATTGAGGTCTTGAATTCTTAGATTAAGAGGTTTGATGGCCTTTGTTTTATTTTCCCATTTTGGTATTTCCATGATGCAGTAGTTATCAGCAGGATTTGGGGGACATGAGATGAATTTGGTATCGTAATGGAATGTCAGTTTACGTCTTTTCAAGTAGAAAGAAGTTGGTTAGTTTGTACATAGAAACTTTCTATTGGAGACGTACTAAAGGCTTTTTAAGGCGTAGAGGCTATCAAATTCAAAGAGGTAGGATTTTCTGGCTGCTCCCTCTATAAAACAACCATAATCAACCTTTGATATTTAGGATTTGTATAATTTAATTTGGGTCTTGTTGTCTGCACGCCAGTCTGTATGGGCTACAGCTCTCAAGAGTTGAATGGTTTACTTGGATTTTGTCCTTAGTTGTTTGATATGGGAGATGAAGATTGCTTAGAGTCGAGAGTAATGCCAAGAAATTTGTATTCATTGGGCTATGAGTATTTTAGTACCATTTAGTATCAGGACACGAGGATTGTACATTTTGCTTTGAGGTTCGGGAATAAGTGTTATATAGCCATAATCAATCATAATGATATCAATAGTATAAATATATATTTGCAAATACAAAGGCGAACTCTCTGTTCAGGTACGAATGCATTTATTAACTTCTGACTTGGGTTCTTCGACACGAGGAGAGAAACAATTCTTAAGTCTTTCGTAATCATACTATGCTAACAACATCTTTAAATGCTCGAAATCCAACTATGCGCCAATGGCAGGAACTCAACTATCGTCTTCCATGATCCAACCTCAAAATCCTCACTGCATAGTCGGACCCCAACTTCTCAAAACCATGGTCGGAACTCAACTTCAACTGTCTGCCTACATCGTCCAAAGTCAACTCCCAACTGACTCTTTTTCAAAATCTTCAAATTCTCAGGACCATCGCTTCCAGGCATGATGTCATTCACACTCCAGTCCCATTTCCTATCTGGGGTTTATTATGACAACTATGATTGTCATATCCTTTGCGCGCGAGCGTAAACTCTACCCAATGCTATGCACCTGAATTAATAGCTGAATAGTTCAAAGCCCTATCAAACTGAATGATAAAGCATAATTAACGAAAAATGATTAATATAAAAAAAATCATTCCGTAATTATATAACATAAGGTACGTTTTAAGTCTACAATTAGATTTTGTTAGAATTTTCGGGAATAATGTTGCAGGGTATTGATCAGGTTTATGTTAACATTTTCGCATAATTTTGTTTCTCTACAAAAGGACTGAATGCCATCTATGCTGATATTTTCAAATAGATCTCATTATTTACATTGAAAAAGCCTTTTCTGATGAAAGTATAAAGCTTTACATTCTATGAGAAAGTGTTTAACAGTGCAAGATGTTTGTTATGTTATACACTGAAGTTGTTCTTGATTGAATATGAAGGACTGTGTAAGTCTTGTGTAAGCAATACGTAATCGAGATAGACCAACTTATTTCTCTCTGGATTTTCTTAATATGGGTCTCCAATTTCCCGAAGTGGGTTTGATCAAGAAGATTTTATTGAGGATGATGTTATTACAGCAGTTTATGCTTTGTATAAATAACTATTAATTTCTGGTTTCAAGTCAGTATATGGAATCTTAAATTTGTTGGGTGCCAAATCTTGGGTCAATTTGGCTGCCGAGTCAGCTCTTTCATTTCCCCTCTCTCAAATATGACTTGTTTTTGTGGTTACTTTCAGAGATGATGTCTAGCGATTGGTCTGTTTGCACGCACTTCAGCTGAAAAGATGGAGATTTCCTTTTAAAAAGCTGTTCTTATAATTTCATTGTTTAAAGTGGCCGCATAAGCTGGATTGGATGTGCAGGATTCAAGTTTCTGAGTTGTCAGGGTGCTTCATGGACCTCTGAATGCAAGCTTTCAACAGAATTTTGGAAGGCTCCAAACATGAATCTTAAGTCTCCATTTTGTGTAATGTCTTGCTCTTGGAGGTAGAGATCACCCGATTGATTTCTATTTAAAGCTATTATTTTCCAGTTGTGAATGAAACTGTGACCAATACAATTTTAGAAGTTTTACTGGTCGATCCCCACTCGTAGAAGTTGTAACGCTTTGTAGCATTTTCAGTTTAGGGGTTTCAAGTGGGGGATAAAAAATAGTTTTCTATAAAAAATAACTTCAAGGAATTTGTTATTCGAGATTTGGAATCCATTTCCATGAACAATCTTCATATCTTGTTGATACATTGTTGGATTTTCTTTTCTTTCGTGGCCATATTTTTGGAGTTGTTACAAATGAGGAAGTTGATTCCTTTGAGTCAGGTCATAATTTTAATTACATAGAAGAACACAGATAGGTGTATGTCAGGATATCGTCTTATTTCTTGTGGTTTGGGATCGGAAAATGTTATTTACTCGTGTTTGGAAAGTTTGGTCTTCTGGGAAGTGGTTTATAAATAAGAGGGAGTCTGCCTCGTAAGGCAAAACCTTTGAGTATCTCGCAGGGCCTGACATGTCCCAGGCTTTTTCCAGGTCGATGAATGCTGCAACCAGATGTTCCTTTTTGATGAAACCTTCTCGGATTAGGGTTTCTATGCGGACTATAGGGTCTATGATACTACTTTTGGCTCGGGAGGCTTGGTCGTACGTTTGAGAGGAAATTGACGTGATTCTGTGTATCAACCAATCTTAGATTCATCCTCCTTTCCAGAGTTTTGCAAGAGAAACTGGTTAAAGATATAGGACGATAACTGGTAAGATTTGTGGGATCTTTTGGGGGAGAGCTTGGGTTAGTTGTGGCTTGCTTCTATAAGGTAGAGATGTTGCCAGATATCTCAAAGATATTCCAGAGATATTTGAGGAATTCTTTGGGGAGGATGAAGTGGATATAATCTGCATTTAGTTAAATGCTTTCACGTATAACTATGTAGTATTAGCTATTCTATTTATAAAGTATTCCTAAGTAATAACAATAATTTTTTACACAGCTTTACGGTTTTACATTATGAATTATAATTAGTAAATGATTGAAAAGTTCTATTTAACCCAAAGATGGGACCCTAACAAGTATTATCAATCTGGTTGAAAGTGAACCTGGAAGTAATGGCAATAAAGGGGGACTCCACATTCCCCAAAACTCCATGACTGAAGCCTCATCAGTTAATTTAGTATCCTACCCAAGACATTCATTGGTAGGGGTCTTATCTCTCTGCGGAAGTGCTTTTTATGGCAAATCCTTTTTTTATATATACATATACATTGAATATATATGGTTTGGTTGGGTTTTATGGCATATCAACCATTGAAGGTTATTTAATATATAAGTATATGAAGGATATGGCATTAAATATATAGGATTTAGTTTAGTTTTAAAGTATATCAACGATTGTAGGTTATTTAATGTATAAGTATAAAAAGGATTTGGAATTAAATATATAGGATTTAGTATAGTTTTATTGTATATCAACTACTGAAGGTTATTTAACGCAAAATCATTTTTATACATATATACTAAATATATGATTTCTAAACATTTTTAAACAAACGTGAGCTCATTTTTTTGCACACAGTTAAATGGTTTTCACTTATTTCTCTCTAATAAGAACAATTCTATTAATAATTCAATTAAACATCAGAAATTTGTTTACACACAGTTAAATGAACAAACAGTTCTATTTTTAACAATTCAGTTCAGCTTAAGTCATTTGCTTGCACTCAGTTGAAATATCAAATGACCCATAGATAAGACGTTATCAGGTACTATTTACCAACCCCTCCGCTCGGGCAGGATATGACACAAGGTCAATTTTTTTAAGCGGAGTTTAGCAGGTTTGAATTCAGAGTTTTCCTTCTCCTAGACTAGTTGCCTAACCAATGGCTGAAGAACCTAGTCTATCCTACTATTTACCCATAGCTGGAGGGAGAATAATTTGATTCATACCTTCTCCAAGGGTATTAGTGCTATGTAAAGTGCAATCAGTCTCGTCCATGATTTGAACTCGTGTCGCCGTGTCCATTTCCTACGACGATAACGACTACACCACGGGCATCTCCTAAAGACATTATCAGGTGATACCACAGAATGAACCTGGGAGCAACGGCAATGAAGGGGTACTCTGCATTCCCCAAAGCTCCAGAATTACTGGAGTCTCACCATTAGAGTGTTTCGTGTCATATCTACGATACCCATTGAGAGAGGAGTCTTACCGCTCTGCAGAGATGCAGTCGGTGTATTCTACAGCCCCTGCCGACTGGGACAAAGAGCATTTGAAACGGTAATCAAATCAAGAGATGAGAATAATTAATATTATGTAATCAACATATTCAAAATACCCGAATGAAACATGAAAAATCATTTACATTTAAATAAGTTTCGTTTGTTTTAAACAAAGTTTTGCATCGGGTAGTGAAAAGTGGATAATTTACAACAATGTTGATGTGTGGTTTCTTTGTTTAATGGCATATCAACTTTAGTGGGCTATTTAATACCAAAGCCATTCCCGTGGAAGAAGCGTCGTGATACTATTTAACCCATAATTGAGAGGGTTAAAGGGATACAAACCTTTCCCTAGGGGTGTAGTTCGAAAGTGGAGGTAATACCGCAACTGGAGTTTGAACCCGCTTACTTCGAGACCGCACTGTAGCCATTACGACACGGCAATTCTTCATTAAATAATTATTATTGAACGTGAAATATCTGATGACTTTTACTTTGATCTTTTGTGAGATGGGAGGTAAGTGGCCGTACAGCTGCTGTTTAGTAGGGTGGTGCTTCCTGAACTGGTTAAAAAAAAAAAAAGCAGCACGCAGCATTCTTGCCTACTTCCCCATCTTTCTCCAAGCGTTTCGTTATGAGTTCGCGCGGTGCAACCATACAGTAGTACTGATACAAATACAGCTGGGAACAATTACAGTCGTTTTTTTTTTGTTTTTTTTAAGTCAGAGATCGGATTTCTGTATGATCGTTAACTTGGGAAGAGGAGAGTCTCCGTGGTGAAGTGGTTAACATAGTGGACAGTGACTTCATTGTAAACGAGTTAGAACTCCAATTGTGCCATAATTGGGGGGGGGTAAACCTCTTTATCACCCTAGTTATAGGTTAAATAGTACCACTACTATTCTTCTAAAAGGATTAAATAACCCATGACAGTTGATATGCCCTTAAACATAATTATATAGGATTCGCCAAATTATAAGATCCCTGGAAGACTGCAAAAGGCATCTAGAACAGGGGTGGAAAAACTTTTGGGAAGGAAGGCCACATCACTGGTTTATTAATTATTAAAGGTTCATATATTTTAAAAATCAAAAGAATTTAGTTTTGATTCCAGTGCAAGTGTTTATTTTTTTGAGCGGCCTACAAGGGCTGCGGTTTGCCCTGCCCTGATCTAGAGCAGTTCTTTGTTCAATGATATTAACAGATTTATGAAAAACAGCAAATAATTAACTTGCGAATAAAGATTTTTTTTTAGCTTCAAGAAACCCAATAAAATTTCTGAACTACCCAATATTCACTTTGAAATTGTTCGTATTTACCTAGATGAGTTGAGTAAGACAAAAAGCTAAAAGGAGTGAAGTGGGAATGTGTTGTGCCAGTCAGACAAGTGATGAAAAATTATCATTTGAAATCCTGGAGGTAATGGCAATGAAGGGGTACTTCATACTCTCCAGATTTTCAGGAGAGGAACCTCACCGTTAGCACCATGCCAAGGATATCCCTTTTTGATGGTGTGGATAACCCTCTCTAAGGGATACAATCAATATATTCTAAGCTCCACTGGCAGAGCGATAGATCAGTTGAGTATTTCACCAAACCAAAAGGAGTGAAGGAAGAATGTGCTGCGCCAATTAGACAAACCAACATTTAAAATCTTGACATTTTTACTATGTGTTCTAACAGTGACCTTTGAAGATGTTACGAAATACACATGGATGTCCCAACTCACAGACAAAAGGACATTTTAAATTCTTGCAGCCTTAATAGCACAAAATGTCGGATGCCTTGGAGTGATTAAGCTCAGTACAGTGGGAACGGTTTGCGAGATAAGTTTGCTAACCTCTGCTACACGGTGTCGTTTATTGCTTACGTGTATTAAACTGAAGGATGTAAGTAACGATAGAAAATTGAGGCTGACAAGCAAACATTACGTCAATTGGAGAGTGAAACATCGAATTTGTAAGAAATCCTTTTGATAAAGAATACAGAATCAAAGCGAGGAAAAGTAGAATGCTTATTTACTTACTTTGTTCAAAGCTATTTGGATGACACCAGTAATTAATATCACGGCAATTGGAATAGCGACCATCATCCAACCAAGTCCTTGGGCCCACGGTTCAAAAACATAATTGACATATTTAGCTTTTGTCTGCTTGACAGCAGACATTATGAATATAAACTGGGGAAAAGAAAAAAGAAAGATAAATTTACGATATTGACCGATCGCAAAATTTAGTTAATAAAGGTCGTAGAAACTCATCAATTTTTACGTTGGCCGATCAATTAATGACAGCCAATTGAAATAAACTATTTTTATAAGAAAAGTGTTTTGGAGTCAAAAAATGTTTAATAAAAGAATATTTTTACAATTCATCGCCAAATTTCAAATAACTGATAAACCTTGGCAGCAATTTAATCAACCAGATAATTTAACCCTAAAATCTAGTGTTTGATAATCAGAAATTTATCCACTTACTTTTTTCTCTTCACTACGGAAGGAAACCAAGCACATTGAGAACTTGTCTTCACAGGTGGAAAGAAACTCCTAAAGACATCCTAATTGAATGCAGCTATTCCATTGTACATGATGAACATCATAAAAATGGTTTCAAGTATTGCGATGTATCACTAACAATTTAATTAAGCATCAATCATTTGTTTATACATTGTTAAATGGTCAAACAGTTCTATTTGACCCATACATAGGACCTTATCAGGTGCTACCAATCCGTGTCAGAGGACCCGGGAGAAATAGAAATGAAGGAGTACTCCACATTCCCGAAAGCTGCAAGACTGGAACCTCACCATCAGACGGTTTAGTGTCATATCCAGGTCACTTGTTGAAGGTGAGGGTTTCACTCTTCTGCAGAAACACAGTCGGAGGTAGATAGATAGATACTTAAATACATTTGGGCAATTTTTTCATATTTCTTTTACTTGAACTGTCATTTATACTCTATTTACGACGATTCGGTCGCCTATCCTCCGGGTTTCTTTTCGTGGTACTGGATTCATTCAACTCGTGAAAGTTCGTATCCAATGTCCATTAGAATTCAAATATAAATACTATCTTTTTATTTGAATATTGTTAGACTGTACTCGAAATATACTTAGTCATAAAGACGAGAGCGAATCACACGGATACGAAATCCGTCCCAGAAAAAAATATTTTTTCTATCTTGTTTTTACTGATCGAATCAACCGAGCTAATAAGGGTCAAATTTTCCTTCAGGCATCGGATTCGTCAATATTTCTCCCTTTGTATAATTTGGATTTTTATTCCATAAGGAATAGAACATTTGTCTCAGCTTGTTATTTAGTTTTACGGCATGACAAACCTTGTTGGGTTATTTTATACCAAAGTCAGATTAATAATTATAATCTACAATTATAGAAAAAATACCTTAACAAGCTTTTTAAATAGGTGAATATTTCACACTTAGTTGAAATACTAAATGTTTTCTATTTAGTTGAAAATCATTTGATACATTATCTCAAACAGATCTATAGATGAGACCCTCACATATACCCCCCCCCACTTCGGATCAGAGTGGACCTGGGAGTAATGAAAATGAAGTGGTGATTCTACTTTCTACAGAGCTTCAAAACTGGAGCCTCACCACCTGATGCAGTTTAGTGTCTTATCCAAGACACCCCTACACACATTTTGGTTTAGTGGAAGCTTACTTCTCTAAAGGGGATGCTCTCAGTATATTCTAAGAGCAGCTAACAAGGCAGAACAAATATGAGAATCGTTATCGAAAAATCTGTTTGTGAAAACTAATTCATGTCAACGTGATTCACGTTCGCCACTGACACCAAGCTAGACTGACCAGTAGTCATGGTGGGCAACTCGTCTAGGAGATAGACAATTGAATTTAACGTCAAAGCAGACTAACATTGTCTTCAACTTTCCTCTGACAAATTCACTGACTCGGGCTGGTATGGAGATATTTTCTGCTTGGTCATTTGTAGGTCTTGCACCCCTCTTACTCCAAGTCTTTGCACCCCCCAGGTCTTTGCCCACATTTAGAGACAGATCTATGTTATTTCGAGACTAGTAGATAATACTATCGCCAAGCTCTCTCTCTCTCTCAATAGACAAAACAATCTCTCAACAGATCAACCAACCCCTCTCTCTCACTCAGCTGATCAAACAACCCCCTCTCTCTCAACTGACCATCCAACCAACCCCTCTCTCTCTAAACTGACCTGCCGACTCCTTTTTCTCTCTCAACTGGCCAAACAGTTGTGCCCTAACTTCATCACTTTTGTCGAGTTTTGTTAAATTCAAAAAGAAAACTCTAGTAATAGTGAAAGGATTAAAACATTTTATCGATAATTCGGTGATAAGAAATTATTGAGCCGGTTTCGAATTTTGGAGAATTTTTCATGAACCAAATTAATTGAACGAATTTCGATAAAGAAAAATGAAATATTTACCAAAATAGCTACCGGTGTAATAAAAACCCAAGTAGCCTTCCAGTAGATCCCTGGTTCAAATCCAAGCATCATCTTTATGTCCGAGCAGAACCTCTTCAATCCTACAAAAAAAACGTCAAATAGATTTATAATTTAACATAACTTTTTTTCAAAATCAACAAATGCTCGATTGTCTTTGTGTCATGGAGAATAAGATGATTGTAAATTCATCTGGCTAAAGCTTAAAACAGTTGCATAATTAATACAAATCGCAGAGATCGATATTCAGATTCAAACCAGCATTTTCTTGGAGATTTTCTATGCAGGCTAACACATTCTACTTGGAATATTAATACCATACAATCTTTCCCTTCCCATTTTCCTTCGAATTTGCCTAAGTTTCGTTAATATCAATTACATAGAGAAAAGTTAAGTGAGTGTGTAACCTTTCCGCTCTCTCTCCAAAGTTCTTTCGTCTTTCTCTCAATATATTTATTGACTATCAGATTCTTTCCAGTATTTATATTTGTATGGTGCTTATCCGATTTGGGCTGCATTCTCAGATCGAAGCTTGCCGTCCGTGCTCAATGGGATTGTTAACCTCCACAAGCGGCTCCGATTTACGCGAGACGAAAACGGACGGCTGTCTTCGACCCGTTCGCCACACATTCTGAAACTTTTTACTTGTGACGGTATTCGGTGTTGGGCTTCTTCTACGGTTCAATCGCCGTTACTAAGGTTGGTTTCTTTTCCTCCACTCAGCGATAGGCTTAAGTTTAGCTGCTCGTATTGTCTTACCCGAGGGTTGCATATGGATCAAGTTTTTTGGGTGTAGTTACTTTATGATATCAGTTGACCTATAAAGATGGTAATTTTTGTATTGCCTAACCCCTTCTGAGTGCCTACCCAGCCACTTTAAAAGGTAAACCAAGGGGCAAGGGTTGAATTTAGAGTTTTCTGCTTTTTGACCAGTTGTCTTACCATCACTAGAGGTTTCTGCCTAAATATCTACTCATCTTAGAGGAAAGTAAATGAGATGCAATCTTACCTTTCGTTTTTAAAGGTAAGAGTCTCAAGTGAAAGACTCGTTCAACCATAACGAGCGATATTCATACCCAACTTCTTAAAACCAGGACGTCCAGGAAATATAAATATATTCGATACACTTGCTGTTCATATGATTACAATTCACTATAAATAACAGTTTGAGATAAATCATTAAAATTTACTGAATAGCAGCGAAGATGTTGACAATGAAAATAAAAAAATTTAAAAGAAAAATTGCGTTTCAGTTTTGTAAGTAACATTCATTTTAAGATAATGTTTCTAACTCCATGGATATGATGTTCTATTTACTATAAGGAGACAACGTTACTAAGGAAAAAAAAAGAGATTATTTTAATAAACGATTTTTAAAGCAAAATATAACAATTTACTAATCCCTTTAGGAAAAAGTCGTTACCTTCATTAAACTATGTAGTAGTCTACACAAAAAGAACTTGCTTGATTATAATGACATCAGTCCGTCTAGTGTTATTTTATGCCGAGAGGCTAGGGTTCCTAATCATTGATATTAACACTTCTTGTGTAGTTAAGATTTTTGGTTGGTTTTTATGGCATACGAACCATTATAAGTTACACACACATATATATATTTGGTTGGGTTGGATTTTATGGCATATCAACCATTGTAGGTTATTTAATGCCAAATCGTCTTTATATATACGTGTATGTATTAAATAAGATTTGGTTTGGTAGGGTTTTATGGCACATCAACCATTGTATGTAATTCAATGCCAAGTTATATATATATATATATATATATATATATATATATATATATAAAAATGTACATGATTTGGTTTGGTTTTATAGCATATCAACCATTGTAGGTTATTTAATGCCATATATATATATATAGAATATATGACTTGGTGAGGTTAGGTTTTATGGCATATCAACCATTGAGGGTTATTTAATACCAAATCCTCTTTATACATATATACTGACTATATGATTTGGTTTGGTTGTGTTTTATGGCATATCAATCATTGTAGGTTATTTAATACCAAATCCTATTTATAAATATATATTAAGTATGATTCATAAATATTATGTTGATAAGATTTTTAAACAAACCTGAGCTCATTTTTGTTTTTGAACACCGTTAAATGGTTTCAAGTATTTCTATCAAATACGAATAATTCTATTTACTATTAAGCATTTGTTTGGACATAGTTGAATGTTTCCAAGTTTTGGTATTTAATAGTAACAATCTAACATCAGTCATTTATTTGCACACATCTAAATTGATATACGAGATTAGTTTGTCGGTAATTTCATTTTTAAATGAGTTAGAACTAATTTGTTTGCACCCTAGAATTGCTATTATTTCTACACAGTTAAATGGTTTCAATTATTGCTATCTAACACTAATAATTCTATTCGATATTAATCATTTGTTTTCACACAGTTAAATGGTTCCCAGTACTGCTTTGCATCACTAACAATTCAATAAAACAGTCATTGGTTGACACACAGTTAAATTATCAAACAGTTCTATTTCGATGTCGCAGTCTAGAACGTTAGCCACTTCACCAGCGTGACTTCCCTTGAATACTTTAAACTCTACTTCTAATACGGTTTTATCTAATTATTTCTTTTTGATAATTTTTATTTGTCAGCACACAGTTATGTGATATCAAGTAACTTATAATAACACTTCATGTGCAGTTAGAACTTCTAATAACTATTCTTAATACAGATAATTCACAGTTATATGGTATCAAAAATTCCGACTTATTACGAATGATTTTTAAACAGATCTAATTGACCCATAGATAGGACCCTTACAAGTACTTCCACTCTGGGTCAGAGTGGACCTGGGAGTACTGGCAATGAAAGAGTACTCCATATTTCTCCATTCCTGTCAAATAGAAAGGAATTTTATACAGATCTATTTGACCGGCAGATAGGACCTTAATGTTATTCAAAATCATTTAAAACACCTCAAATATATCCATTGACGAAACCCAAGCAGATGTAACCACCCCGGATCAGAGTAAACCTGGCTATGAAGGAGAATAAAACAATCAAGGAATTAACCGAAAAAAAAATAAATAAATAAATAAAAATAAATTAATTAATTAATTAAAATAAAAAAAAAATAAAAAATCTGTCGCTACTCACCGTAGATCCAAGTGACCCCAATAAGTTCGGCCAAACAGACGATCATCAAACCGTAACTTCCACTAAAATTGTCCATTAACGTAAACACGTAGATACCTCCCTGATGAAGACAAAAAGGCAAGAAACAATTTTTGAAACTTTTCAAAAAAACAAAAAATCGATGTTTAAGACGCACAGGATATGAAAACAAGCACAACGTGGGCAGGAGTGGGCAACTAAGTGAACGCTTTCTGAAAAATTTTGCATTAAGTTCGACAACAAATTATATCCCCACCCCAAATCACAATAAAATTAAAAACAAGACTGGCAGCTTGAATGAGACTAGTGCATGAGGCAATCATTTCAAAAGTTAAATACTGTTGTCACCGATTCCCATGTTGCTACTTGAATAATATTGGTGCTTATATATATATATATATATATCAATTCTACCCTCTTATCCTTAGGGTTGGATTTTCAAATTTATCCTTAGGGTAGCATTTTTTGTGAAATAACTTGTACATTAAATTCAACTTAGTCTGGCACAAGACCACATTACTTGGGTGCTAAGTGAATTTAACCAGAGCTACTGCAGGCGCCTTTCAAATGTTATTCAATAAATTACGTCCATTACAAAGCTACAGCAATGATACACTTATTGAGAGTTAAACGCCTTACTCTCGTGGCTTGCAAGATAAGCTTATCAACACGCTACGGTAGGTACCATTAACTTTCAACTTATTCATTGAATACAAAAGGAACCAACTCAATTTTTTCTACTTTCACATATCAAATCGTAAGGTCGAACAATATCTTAACATTTATGCAAATTTCACCAAATCTTTGCAATGAAAAATGGGATTTAAATATTGATTATAATTGATCGATTAAATAGTGATTATGATTGATCCATTGATTGATTTTAGCAGCATGTCTATTAATCTAGGATTATTTTATGCTTAGTGGTTAGAGAATCACGTTCATATCTATATTTCGTGTAATTGTTTCTTATGGGTTTTTTCCACAGTTCTATCAAATATGAATAATTTTCAAACAGCCCGATAGATGGGACCCAAATGGGTACTACCACTTCGGGTCAGAGTTGACCCCTGAGTAATTGGAATTAAGGGGTATTCCACATTTTCCCAAGTCTCACCATAAGATGTAGTTTAGCGTCATTTCTGGGACATCCTTTTCGGGGTCAATAAATAGAAAAATATTCATTATTTTCGAATTGTTGTCTTGATTTTATTATATAAATACTTTAAAAGTTAAAAAAAAAAAATCAGTCTTTTCAAGATTGGATAATGTAAGACAATCGTCATTTTTCTGCAGAAGTTGACGAAGGGTGAGTTTTCAACTAGTTTTGTATTAATTTTAGTGGTTTTATAAGATTATCTTTCACTTACCGAAGTGACCATTGGAATTCCGAGAAGGAAACAGATAAAACAGCAACTAAAAGTCACCCATTGTTTATGTTGGCGAAGATACATTGGAAATTCATCAGTAATCGAACTGATTACCGTCTCCATCATAGCAAACTGAAAGTTTAAATTCAAAACGAGGCTGAAAAATCAAATAATTTCACATAAAATAAATAAAATATTTGTCACGAATATTTCTTGTGTCTCCCAAAAGATTTTGATAATGTTTGGCTGTTTTTATTGCATGTCAATACTTATTCGGGTATTTTATTTCCAATTTTATTTTGAGGCAGAAAAGCAATTATATGAATTCAATTATCTATGAATACAAATCATTTCGACACAATTATATGTTTACAAATGATTCTTATCTAATATTTATGCTTTCTAAATACGATTCAAGTAACTATTCCAATTTCAGAATAATTAGTTTGAACACATTTGTATGGTTTCAAGTATTCTGTCTGATAGAAATAATATACAAACAAATCTATTTGACCAATAGAAAAATATTTCTAGTCAAATCTTTAGAGTGTGTATCGTGTGGTTGATTTTAACTGTGGAAATCTCATTAAATATCTTGTAACAGGTACAATCATTTTGGGTCAAAGCGGACCTGGAAGTAAGAGAACGGAAATACAGTTTACTGTGAAATTTTTAGGGTGAGGTTTCTGTGCTAAATTAATGTGACCTAAAATTTATTTCAAGCTTATGCAATCCATACCAAAAAACAAAAGCAAACAAACAAACATAGATGATGATTTTCTTCTACATCCACGTACGTGTGTGTGTGTATGTATATATATATATATATATATATATATATATATATATATATATATACATACACCGGCTCATTGGGCTAATGGGTTGAGTGTTCGCCAGTGGTCCGGGAGAACTGGGCTCAATCCCAGGTTGCGTCATACCAAAGACTTTAAAAATGGTACTTGATACCTCCTTGCTTAACAGCAATATAAGGTACGTATCAAGGGTAAAGTAGTGCAATCCAGGGAAAGGAGTAGCGCCCTCTCCTTCACCTTGGTGTAGTGGCTGTTTAAAAGGGAGCCTTCTGGTCGCCAACCTTACTTAATTTTATATATATAGTCATCCACAAACAGACTGTTTCGTTGTATCACAACTCTCCAGTATTGTATTATATATATATATATATATATATATATATATATATATACACACACACACAGAAAATATGCGTTAATCTCCACCACATTTATTTTTTATGCAAGACTTAGTATCAATAAAAAATATTTTTAAGTAAAAATTTTCAGACTGTGTTTTGTGCAATTGATTGTATCTGAAGAAATCTCATTAAAAAAAAAAAAAAAAAAAAAAAAAAAAAAATAAAAATTTAAATAATACGAAGGTTATTCAATAAATAAGATGAATTTTGCCTTATTAGTGGCAATAGAAAACGTCGTTTACAGTTGCACCTTTTTTCAAGAAAATCAATGGCGATGACTCTTTTCATGTTCCAAAACACTGTCAGTATGACCTTCTTTAATGATCAATATATCCGGAACTTTTTCTTTACCAGAGAGTCAATGTCTTTGACTCAGACTTGTGGTGACAAATACATGTTTAGCCGATTTGTAAAGATATTTTTACTAAAACATGTTTCCCCGAACATCACACATTCTTCTGTAAATTCATATGGTTTGCACTTCTCCGCCAGCAAAAATTTGATGACTGATCTCTGTTCAAGCTTGGAGCACTCTGATCTCTCACCATTTTTAATAGAATCAAAACAAATTTTTGCGTATCAAAAAATATTTACAGTAAAAAAAAAAAAAAAAAAAAAAAAAACAAAACACCTTTTAAAATAAACAATTAAGATAATGAATTGATATCGCATTTAGTAACATTTTCATGTTTTTTTCATGGCTCTGAAATTTCTCGAATCAAATTTTTACTAAAAGGATCGTTTATTTATGGACTCATAGATCTTTTAAAAGTGTATCGATAGCCGAAATACAAGTTTCAAAACTGATAATTTTACTCACACACACACACACACACACACATATGTGTGTGTGTGCCCGTGGTGTAATGGTAGGAAATGGATTCCCGAATTCAAAACCTGAACGAGACTGTTTGCATTTCACATCGCACTAATATCCTTGGGAAAGGTATGAATCTGTCTATATTCCTTCCAGTGATGGGTAAATAGTAGGGTAGACCGAGTTCTTTTACCCTGATTAAGTAACCAGTCTAAGAGAAAGAAAACTGAATTCAAAGCTGTTTAAGTGGAGTTTAACAGCTTTGAATTCAGTTTTCTTTCTCCTAGACTGGTTACCTAATCAGGGTAAAAGAACTCGGTCTACCCAACTATTTACCCATCATGTATCCCACCCTGCCAGTGCGGAGGGGTTGAGAGATTATATATATATATATATATATATATATATATATATATATATATATATATATATATATATATATATACACATGCAAAAGCTCTTCTCATGAATTGAGTACTCCGGTAGCTAATAAGCACACACACACACACACACACACACACATATATATATATATATAATTCTGAAGTTACGGTTGAGCAGGAGTAAGATATCCAACTGGCGTAAAATCAGCCGGGTATCGATTCCAGCTTGAAGTATCTCGCGTGTTTAGCCACACTGACAAGTTGTGATACAACGAAACAGTCTATCTGTGGATGACTATATATATGTTTCAATAAGTTACAAGTGAATTTAGGGTCACAACTGAACGAGGAAAATGTAAACTTACTTGAGTATCGAGACCAAGTGTAAAAATCATGAAAAAGAAAAGAAAACTCCACAAAGCTGGCACAGGCATTCGAGCTAAACCTTCAGGATAAACAATAAATACAAGACCACTGCCTGGAAAGAAAGAAAAAAGGTGTTCAAATATACATCACACGCACACACACTAGATGGCGCTGTCTTCAGCCAGCTTAGATTACCATATTTAAAGATATTGCAATTTGAAAGTTAATCCAATTCTGAAATCATAAACAAAGAAACAAAACAAAAACAAAAAAATAAATTTTAAAAAATTAATTCATTAATACTTTCAATGCAAATAACATAAGAAATGTACGTATATGCCATGTTTAGTATAGTCTGGCACAAGGCAACGTACATAATAGACTTGTTGACGATTTAACACACTACAGTCATAAAAGTCTGCAAGAAAGGCTTATCAAGCATTGCACTATGGGTAGAGTTCAACATCGGTATATTATAATCTTTGTCTGATTGAACTAACTTCAGTATCAGAAGAGAATCCAAGAGACGAGTCTAGTTTATCTTTAGTCCAGCACAAGATGTCCGATATATATATATATATATATATATATATATATATATATATATATATAAGATATATTGATTTGAAAGTTAATCCAATTCTGACATATTTTCAAGAAAAAAAGTTTTTGAACACCTTGATACTCTCGATGCTAATAACATGAGATAACATTGGTGTATAGCAAGTTTAGTATAGTCTGGCTCAAGGCCCCAGATGCAATGAAACTCCCCTGAGTAATAAAAGTCTGCAACAAGGGCGCGTCAAATATAGCATTATGGTTGGAGTTTAATATGGGCAGGAAATGAACTTTATCTACTTCATGTCACACTGTGGCGTCAAACTCGCTTCAATATCAGAAAAGTATTTGCAAGATGGGCTTGTTAACCATTACTCCAGGACAAGATGTCCGATATTTGGTTTCATTATCACTGAAAGGGATGTAGAGGAAGCTATTTTCTAACATTTATTACTACTATTCATCATCCAAACTAAAATTACTTACAAGATGACAACATGACTTAATTAAAGTAGTTTAATTCCATTGGGCGGTGAAAATTACCAAATGGTCAATTTGTAACATATTGACCCTCGACCGAGCCGTCAATCAAGAGAAGCACCTGTGTAAATAAGTGGAAGAACAGCGAAACAGGTGCATCCGGTCGAAGATATCGGAATATCACCTTGACCTGTGGACGTGGTTGAATTCGGTATGCGTACGCCCACAGGAAGCAGGTGAACGTAAGACAATTATATAAACAGGTGCCACAGATGGCTTGGGCCAGGCAGTCAGAGGACTAGATGCCAGCATGAGAACAGCTTGCAGACTGAGGGCCCAAGCCCTCAGTGACCCACGGTTGAGCAGCCCAGCCAGAATGCCAAAGAAGCGCTGCTATGGTCAGAAGAACTTGGGGTCAATATGTAGCAGTCTGTCCCCGTCTCCAACTCACCTCTCACGTACAAGAAAAATCACCCTTTCGAGAATAAAGTGCGAGGGGTATATTTTTAAAAAGAAGTGTGTTCGTTCGTTCATTGAAGTTCGTCATTATGTTTTATTATGTCTCAGCTTACATCTGACATGTATTATGGATATACAACAAATTGTACGGACAACAGAATCAGAGAACAGATTGGTTGTAGTTTGGTTGTGTTTTATGGCATATCAACTCTTGTGGGTTATTTAATGCTAAATTGTTTATACATATGTATATTGTAAATGATTTGTACAGGAGATGAAAAAAACACAAAGGTCTTCAGAGATTAATTTCATTTTGAGAAAGATTTGCCAGCCTTAAACGTTTCGGTTCTTAGACCTTCATCAGGACTTATATGAAGCAGTTTAAATTCATGAGGAGGTGAAGATTACCTGACGGTCAGTGGTGCGGACGATGGAATCAGGGAACCGTGTTCAAACTCCTATAACCTTCATTCATATTCTTTGGTTTTATTTATAAGAAATTCCTTTTCATGCATTCATTACGACTTCTTACAATTTTAAGGCGGTATTCTCTGCTTAAATGGGGTAAGGATTTTTACATATCGTCAACTATGGTAATTTTCTCAGGTTCAATGGATTGGAAGGTCTTACATATCCTTTGGTATTTTGAGCCATCAGATATTATAATTCATCTTCCGAGTTAAATTTTAGTTTTGCAGAACTTCCGAATTACGCTAAGAAAGGAATGTCACAGACGTCCAAATAAAACCTGTAAATCTACCCAATATTCTCATCTCAGATTTAATAGCGCCATATTATTGTCTTCATACACCCACAAAATTGATATTGAATCAATTTTTGTATGTTTAGATGAAGCATTAGCAGTTGTTATTAATTTATTTATTAGCATTTTTCATCTTAATTTTAGTTGCTTTTTATCGCAACTCACTCGAGCCATTATTTCTACAAAAGATCGGAAATATTTCTACCGTAATCAATTTGAAATGATTGATATATCATTTTGACACGTAAACGATAAGCAAAAATAAAAAGCCGAAATCTCCAATACTTACCACTATCAACGACATTTTTCACAGGCCGGCCAGTTATGTAGGACATGTAACCAAGAACTGAAAATATCACAAATCCTCCAAAGATACTCGTCGAACAATTAATGATCGCCACTGACAAAGCGTCTCTAGAAAATTCAAAATAATAATACGATCAGTTTTCACAATTTTATAAAATGAATATGTGCAGTTGGGATCCCTACATCTAATATTTTTGTTATGGATTGTTCTGGAAAATTTTCAATGGAATAACATCGATTAAGAACCAAAACTTCAGATTATAAAGAAGTTTTTTGGGAAAGTTTCCGTTTAATTTTAAGAGGGGAGGGGTCAATTCGCAACGTTTTACGTTAAACAATAAACCTCAAGGGTATCTTTTCCTCTCGGAATACTCTTTGGTTAACACCGTCGATAAAAATAAATCTATAACAAAAAGATTAGTGAGTGAGGAAGTGATTCAAATGGATCATGTCCGGAAAAAAGTTGATAGTTTTTTTTTTTTATCAAAAGAAAAATTCCAGTCTCATTGAAATATGAACTTTTTGTGGGTTGGTGTTTTACAGCATATCAACTCTTGTGGGTTATTCAAAGTCAAATCCTGTTACACACTTGATTTGTTAGGGAATAGTTTGATGGTAACTTTATTTTTAAACGCATCATGAGAGCTGATTTCTTTACGAACAGTTTAGTGGTTTTAAGTTTTCCCATCAAGTAGTAATAATTTCATTTATCAAATATTTCTATGTAATATAAATAATTTGCACACTGCTGGAGAAGCAGGGACGAGCTCATAAGTGATGTACTCCTATGGACCCCCACATATGGCCGAGCAAAAGCAGGACGACCAGCGCGAACATACATACATACAGCAACTATGTGAGGATACGGGATGCAGTCCTGAAGACCTGCTGGAGGCGATGAACGATAGGGAGAAGTGGCAAGAGAGGGTCAGGGATATCCGTGCTTGCGGCACGACATGATGATGATGTATGGTTTCAGACAACTGATTATAATACTCAGTAACTGATTGTTCTATTTGACCGAGATATGGAACCCTAACAGGTACTTGCAATCTGGGTCAGAGTGGACCTGGGAGTAATGGCAGTGAAGAGGTACTCCACATTACTTAAGTCCCTAAACTAATGGTGAGGCTTATCAAGTACTCCTTTTTGTGGAAGGGTCTTACTCCTCTGCCGAAGTGCAGTAGGTGTAGGCTCCAGTCACAGCCGATTGGGCTGAAATATGAAATTAAAAACTGTCATGGCATCAACATTCCAAAAGGTTTTTAAAATCTTGGTTTGGTTTGGTTGGTTTTATGGCATATCAACCGTTTTAGGTTATTTAACGCCAAATCCATTTTTTATATAATCTTTTCTATTGAAAACAATTCAGTTTAGCATAAGTACACAGTTTAATTGTCAAAAACATTTCCATTTCAAACTATTCAAGCAGTTATATATAATAATTCAGTTAAGTGTAAATACAGTTTTGATGTCGAAAAACAGTTCTATTTCAAATAATTCAGTTAAGCATAAGCACGCAGTTTAAGTGTAAGTACGGTTTAATTGTGAAAAACGTTTCTATTTCAGTTTACTCAATTCATTTTAGCATAAGTATGCTGTTAGTTCTATTTAACCCATAGATAGGGCCCTACCGGGTGCTACCACTCCGGGCCAGAGTGGACCAGGGAGCAATGGCAATGAAGGGGTACTCCGAATTCCCCAAAGCTCCAGCACTGCTGGAATCTCACCATCAGATTGTTTAGTGTCATATCCAGGACACTCGTTTGGGGGGGGAGGGTCTTACCCCTCTGCAGAGGTGCAATCATTGTATTCTACAGCCCCCCCCCAGCTGACTGGGCAACTTAAAATCTTGTCATGGCCTCTTGTTGCTCAAACCTTCATTAGATAGCTTGATGACAACATTCCTTCATTCGATTGAGGACTTTTACTTTAATCATGTCAGCCTCATTTCCAAAAGGTGAAGTAGTGAATGAAAACTGTCATGGCATCAACATTCCTTCATTCGATTGAGGACTTTTACTTTAATCATGTCAGCCTCATTTCCAAAAGGTGAAGTAGTGAATGAAAACTGTCATGGCATCAACATTCCAAAGGTTTTATGCAAAAAGATCTTGACCTCCTTAACTTCTTTAGAACTTAGGATAAAATTTTGACAATGTTTGAATCAGTAACGTCGCTTGAACATGAGTGTGTGCCACTCAGGTCCGTCCATGTGTTTGTCATCCCCACCACATACACACACACACTACTGGTTCAAATACATAATTCCTACAGTTACTTTTGTTTATGCTTTTTTGTCAGGAATTGTTTTCCCCAGAGTCGATCTTATATCAAACTGCAAGACATAAGTAAATTTAGAAGTATATATAAGTATTGAGGGTATAGTAAATATTCTTTCACGTTTCTGTGTATATATAAGGTCTGTCTGTTAATGATCAAGACATTTTATATGAACACAAAATGCAACCATTTGGAGCAAGGGCGCCGTAGTCCTCTTAAAAAAACAACAACAACAACGAAACTTTGGGATTTGACACTTACTATATAGCATCCCTTTCACACAGAAAAATCTGCAAAAATATTTCGGGATTATCATCAGCTGCCTAGTGCGTTCTCCTTAATCACATTTACGATGATTTCAGGGTCATTTTTAGCTTTGGAAAAATCCAGAAATCTCAAAAGAATAAATACTCTTAACTGCAAAGACTGAAGCCAAAATTGATAGATGAAATAAATTTAAAATGCAATCTTCAGAATTATCAATATATAAATGCGACGGTCACACAAACTCACAAAATAGCGTCTCACAGCGGGCGCAAACGTAGAAAGGATCTTTCTGATTATTTGTTAAACTATATTAAAAGACAGAGTAACCCATATTCGAGAAATTAAAAAAACTTTTTTGTATTTGTGTTTTTTTTCCTTAGGGAAATAAAATTTGATATTTTTTGCGTAAAGGTTAGGGAGTTGCATTCATTGTACATTTATTGTTTAAGTTTTTTTTATAGGTATCATTTTCAAACAGATCTATTTTACCCATAGATGAGATCCTGACAGATTCTATTTTTATTTAAATCGACCTGGTGTCGCTTACCTGTAACAATTATTGTTGAATTTGTTGTAACTTGACATGGTGATGAGAGATCCGAAGGCAGGTCCAAGTGAATAAAAGATTTGAGTGGCAGCATCGGCCCAAACCTATAACAATGAAGTCAACAAGAAAATTCATTTATTATTAATTTTTTGTAAAAGAGAGACCACTTATTTCGAATAAGACTCGAACTCACCTTTCGATTAGGAGCCTGAACTTTGATCAACAAAATAACAATCAAAATAAAAGCGGCAAATTTTTAGGTATAGAATGAAATATGACAAACTTTAGTAACATAAGACATGAATTCACTTATCCTCCCAGTTATGGGTAAATAGAGGGTAGATGGAACCCTATAACTTTCTAAAGTAAAATTTGGGTATTAATTTGACAAAGTGCTATTTGTCATTCGACCCACCAATCGGATGAGTATAGTACAAGGCCTTTTTAAGGTGGGTCCGGGCGCAGAGCCGTAGCCCACACGGGCCGGGCATTTTTTAACATACTTCGGGCCCCGTCAGCATTCCCCTAAAGAGGGGCGCCCTCGGTGCCAGGCAATTAACCAAACCCTTCCGAAGAGAGTTAAAACCTGGGGACAGGGACGGCCCCCTGGGGCCAGAGGGATCTCCAGCGCCGAGGCACGCACGACCGGAACCGCACACTTTACAACACGACCGGCCGTAGCGCGCCCCAAGCAACTAGAGAGGCGTACCAATCACGTGGATTGGTGAAGTAACAAAGGAAAGATTCATTTATATATCCTGATGTCACGCAACCCAGTATAACCTGTCACATTATTTGGAGAGGAGCACCACCAAATAAACATCATAAAGGCAAAACACTCGATATGATAGCCCAACAAGTAATCATAAAACGTCCACGTTTGTTTAGCTCCCTTAGCACTTGGCATTCAAGAGATATTAAGGAATGACATGACCCTTTCTTAATGCAAGGGGAGCGGATTGAGTGAAAAAAAAAAACAAACTAAAGTGTTTAAAATCAATAACTTTAAATTTTATGTTTCAGTAATTTGAGGAGTTTAAATACCGTAAATGGCGTCGTACAAGTCGACTTTTTAAGCTTGAAAAAAAATCTTGTGGTCTACTTATACAGCAGGGCTAAAATCTAAACCTTTAACACAGGGTGGTCAAACAGTTGAACAATATTCCTAACAAACGATATACAACCACTTACCTTAACTCCAGCAGACTGATACAAACATTTCCTACGAAAACTCATGTTTGGTAAACATATTTAATGAATTAGCAAAGAGATCGATATAAAATAATAAAACTGTTTTACAAGTATTATACAGCTGATTCACTGATTAAACACTAACTGGAACATGACAGCTGATTAAACACTAACCGGAAACATCGCAGCAGATTCACTTATTAAACACTAACCGGAAACATCACAGCACACAGGCAGCCAGGTAGATGACTACGGTATGTTGTTTATCTGAGCAATTTTATGATAACGCAATGAATTATGAATTCATGTGAATATAAGCTTTAATGTATAAGATTTGCAGGTTTCACATAAAACTAATGTAATTCTGATTTCAAGGAGAAATTACATACACAATACATTATTGAAGTAATGACAGTTTAATAAGACATAATGGTAGTTTATGGAATATACAAATATTGGGATTATTACTATACAACATTTTAAATAAAGATAACTTAAAATGTTATTTTGTTGACGATTAAAACTGATTCAAAGCGTTCACCTTGCACGATAATTATAAAAGTATTTTATCATATATAAAATTAAACTCCAATATTAATATTCTTAAAAATTATTTGGCAATAAAAAGACGAATGATCAAATTTTGAAATGGTTGAAAATCTTTCGAGTTCTGTTTTATCATCTGTAGCCGACTGTATATGTTTAGGAGTCGACCTATACAGCAGGTATAAATCTAATCTAGAATTTTGAGATAAAGATCTTGGAGGTAGATGCCAGATTGACTTCATTTTTTTAAAACTTCGTCAAGGCTGACTAGAAGTTCAAATCTCAAAATCGGTTGCAATTGTTCAAGCCACAAACATAACGAATGAAAATCCAAGTTGATTTATTTGCAAGAGTGATTCAGTAGCGGCTCATAGCGTAACGGTTATCGACTTAGGAAATGAACACAAACAGAGTTCGAATCCTGGATGAGGCAGTCTGTGTTTCACTTCTCGTTAATGCCTTAGGAAAGGCATGAATCCATCTGTTCTGCCTCCATTTATAAGTAAATAGTAGGCCACACTAGACTCTTTAGCCATGGTGCGCCAACTGGTCTATGAGAAGAAAAAAAAAAAAAAAAAAAAAAAAAAAAAACACAATTCAAACCCGCTGTACTCCCCTTAAAAATAGACCGTGTGTCGTTTCCTGATCGTAGTGGAGGGGTTGGGTAAATACATACAAGCCCGGAACTTAACGAATTAAATGTTTAAAGTTGGAGGTGCCCGTGGTGTAATGGTCATCGTCGTGGGAAATAATCACACGAAATCAAATCCTGGACCAGGCTAATTGCATTTAATATAGCACCAATACCTTTGTAAAAAGGTAGGAATCCAATTATGCTCCTTCATGCTTTGGGTAAATAGTAGGGTAGACTGAGTTCTTTAGCCTTGGTTAGACAACCAATCTAGAAGAAAGAAAACTGATTTCAAACCTGTTAAACTCCCCCTTAAAAAATTGACCTTGTGTCATATCCTGCCCATTCGAAAAGGTTGGTAAATATATGCAAACTCGAAACTTAACGAAGGAAAAGCATTAAATTGATTTATTTGGACAGAATAAATTGTTGAAATGTCCGAATTACACGCAAATATAAAGAAAAAAAGATGACTTTCCTAGCAACTGATCGCACAGAGTCATAGAAACACTCACATCAACATATACACAAATTCACACACACACGCACACATACAAGAGAGGGAAGGAAAAAAAACACTCACAGAACTTTCGATTTTTGTAAATTGAAATCAGAGAACAAAAATTCCAAGCAACTTACCTTAATGTTTAGGATCTTATCCCATTTAGGAATAATGTAAAACTTGATTCCTTCTAAATAACCTTCTAATGTAACACCACGAATTAGAAGTACAATCAACATGATGTATGGAAACGTCGCTGTGAAGTAAACGACCTAAGTGAAAAAAAAAAGATAATAAAAATTCAGTAACGAACAGTCAATACCAAATAAAATGTTAACTGATATTTGGCAACAAATGTTAGGAGACCCTGGAAAATAGAACTTATTCCAAAAGAAATAACCATTGCTCCTAGGCAATGTTGCTGTTTATCTTCTAATTTGTATCGATAAATGGAAATTTTCCCTTCAGTTCATTCCGGGTACTTATCCACAACAAATCGGTAATGAAACGGGTACTTGAAGATGGTGACATTGCAGAGTATTAACTGTACCTCCCCTGGAAATGTCTTGATACTCTGGCCTCCTCCTGGGACACATGTCTCAGGTACTAAGGTATTCGATAGGATTTATTTGACAATGATTAAAACGAGAACAAAGAGAAAAAATCGATTACACTAAATCTAACTTATAAAATAAAACATTTGCAACGTCTTCAAATCAATCCTTACATTTTTTTTCACTATCCCCGGTATTTATATACCCATAACAAATTGGTAATGAAACGGGTGCTTGAAATTCATGACATTCCACAAACTTCATCACACCTCTCAAGCAGTGTCTCGAAATGGAAAAATGACTACCCTTTGATTATTTTTTTTTTTTTTTTTTTAAACAAAAGTGTCCCCTTCTTTGCCTTTATCAGGGAAAGTAGACCTTCTCAAAATGACCCACCTAGCTTCAATTACTGTTTGATTGCCTAATCATGTGAGCGGTACACACGCTACAAACTAATCAATATGTTTCATATAATATATTCACTGTAAGCTGGTTACAAGGTTAATTGCACCAGTATCTCTTCGAGAGAGAGAGAAAGAGAGAGAGAGAGAGAGCCAACCAGCCTGTCCTTTTGTAACCTTCAAAATCTTGATTTCTGCTTAAACATCAAAAAGCAAAACTCATACAGAAACCTGGGCATTTCCTTGTTGCGTAATGGTGAACAAGCTTGTCTCCCTGACCAATTACTACCGAGTAGAGAGTGTTCAATCAACAATTCGGTCTTTATACACCTGGCCTTGTGCCAAATCTAAACTTTGTTCAATTTTTAAGGCACTTTGCTAAATGCAATCAGTTATATCTTTGTTGCATCCTACTAACATCTGTAGGAACATGCACTTATTTTTCAAATGTTACAAATTCGATATATGTATCTATGTTATAAGGCGACTTTTGACGATCAAAGAATTTGCTTCTCAATTCAATTGAACATTGACACATCATTTGCATATCAAATGTCAAGTTTCAATACAATTGAAAAATAGAATAATTATTTTCGTAACAATGTTAAATATTTGTCGCTGCCTCCAACCAGACAGGACTTGACACAAGGTCAATGACTTGAAGGCCGATTATAGTGGGGATTCAGGGGAGGGAAAGTTTGGGAACGAGCTGAGACTCGAACTCTGCTGGTCTATGCTTCTCAAAGACCCAATCAGTACAATGTGGATCTAATGGGCCAAGCTGTATCACGAACCCAAATCTGGATCCGGGCACGGATGCCGGGTTATAGCTTGAACTAGACAGCAAGGTCTAGTGCTATACATAGGGGACAAAGGTGTCAATGTTGCAGCTCGCCCACCCGAAGTTGTCCCAGCTGAAGCTGGGGGCCTTTCGGCCTCGAATCTGCCATTGATTTCGATACCCCATCCGGCATGAATGCCAGACGGCCCAGCAAACGACAGGGAAGTATGTTTTCCCCTCTACTTTCATACACACTATTTTCGTAACAATGTTATGATTGGATTTGTATTTAATAAAATGATTATTTAGCGTAACGGTTATCGATTCCGGAAATGGAATCAGTGACCAGACTTCAAATCCTTAACGAGGCTACGTTTCACTGTGCACAAATACTCTTGAGAAAGGCATGAATCCATTGGCAGTGCTATAGTTTGGCTTAAAAAAAGATTTGACAGAACCTTTTCCGATAATGAAATTCAGTCAGCTAATGCTGGTCTAACATTTCGTCATATTTCGAGAGGGGAAAAGTTTTCTGTTATGGGACATACACCCACCCAGGAAGGTCACAAACTGAAATAAGAGTTTTATTTCAATTTAGTCACTGCAAATTTTTTATTATCAAAAAAAAAAAAAAAAAAAAAAAAAAAAAAAAAGAAAGGGTTCTCGAAAGAAAGACTAGCCAAAGATTTCGCCTCATTTCGGTCGAGAGTTGGGGGCTTTCTTTCTGTTATCGGACAGACGCACACAGATAATACCAAACTGGTTTCTAGTTAATGCCACTTTTCACCGGAGAATTTTTTTAAAATCAAAAATGGTTCGTTGAGAGAAAGAAAGAAAGAAACCATTAATCACCTTGCCTGAGCTTTTAACTCCTTTTCTCAGACAAAAATAAATAATAACCCATGTAAAAAGAAGAAAGAGTATGTTCTTCAAGCTAACTGGTCCAAGGTCACCGATTCCACCGGCTTCAGGCAGACGAAGGACAACATTTCTGCAAAGACAACGAATAAAAAAAACTTTGAATTCTTAAAAAAAAATTCCTTAGGAGTGTAAAATTTCATTTTAGCAAAAAATTAAGTTTTCTTTCTCGTTAAGCAAAACTGACAACCATTTAAATAATAAGGTGTTAGTTAATACGCTAAATCTTTAAAAGACACACACACACACACACACACACAATATATACATTGTATACTTAAGCAGGAAGTCATTATCTAAACATGTTTAGTTAAATACCACAGATTCTTTCTTTTTTTAAAATTATTGAATTAAATTAAAGTGAAGACGTTCAAGTCTTTATGTGTGGGTCGAGTTAGTAAAAGAAATTTGTCTATATTAGCCCAAGCGCTTTCGACCATTTCACTGGTGATCTTTGGGGGTCGTGTTAGATTGTTTGTTGTTGTGAATTTCATTTTTATTTATTTAGAGTTTTTTTTTTCTTTTAACCAGCTCGATCCAGTCATAAGAAGAATTGGAAGACTTGAACGTCTTCACTTAAAGATTTAAAAATAAATAAATAAATAAAAAGAGAAACATTCCGCGGTATTGAACCACACACACACACACACACATATGTGTGTGTATATGAGCTAGACGATCCGTGGAATCGTTTATTTTCCGTAGTAATAGTGATACGTGAAGATCCCTAATGCTTCAATATCGAAAAGAGACAAAATCTATTAAGGATTTCTCCGTCATATTGAGAAGTTCTGAGATAAAAATGTTCATCCCGAATTCAGACTCTACAAATTTATCATTCATTTGCAATCTGGAAATTACTATTTCTTTTCCATGGTATCTTAGGTATATTGCTCGGATAAAGATTTCTCTATAATGTGCCGTTTTTTCTGGGTTATAGCTCAAAAACATATACACACAAGAGCAATTATGTGAATATACAATTTGTAATTTTGTTTTTAGGATCGACTGCATTGGAATCCGGTAAACAAAGTTTTGGTTTTTATCAGTCAGTGTTTTCCGACTATTGTCTTCATCTTTATTATTATATTCACAACGTTTCGGCCGATGTGTCCTTCGGCCTTCAGGTGTTTCTTGTAGAACTCGGGTGTCTATACGGAACTTCGAATCCCGGTAACAATCATCCGGAGGTGGCAGGTTCAATCCTGACTGCAGGTGAGTAACAATACAGGACAACTTAACTCTTGTACCCGGTTATGGTTAACAGAATCAGAGCAACTGACCCTGTGGATTCAATAAAGGACGTGGTTTTGAGTTCAGTGTAGGCTCCCGAGTTCGATAAGAAACACCTGAAGAAGGCCGAAGGGCATATCAATCGAAACGTTGCAAATATAACAATAAAAATGAAGACAATAGTCCGTAAACACTGAATGATAAAAAATCAAGCTTCGTCTCAGAAATTCAGACAAATAAAGTTTTGAATTTCCTTATTGCAACCCATTGACTTTACCATTACTTCCCCCTTCTGCTGTTAAGCGTTAATAAATTTCTGCACAGATAAGCTAAACCCTTTACGATAGCGATTTATCTAGAATTTGTTTCACAGAAAAATCAGCAAAAAATGGTTGTCAGTTGTCAGAATTTTAGTCCAATTATTATTGACGTTCAATACAAATAATGTTTGGCAACGAATACATCAAACAGAAAAAAAAGGGATAAAATTCAGAACCAATTTATTAGCAAACGCAGTTATTTTGTATCGATCGATTGAACAATCTTTATAAATTAGATCGATAACGACAAAGTGGTTTATCAATTTGAAAATGAAAGAAATTATTCTGAGAGTGTATAAAAAAAATTTTCGCTGTTTGAAAAAAAAAAAAATTAATTTATTATTAAACCCACTTTTAGTAGCCGTGCCTTTTGTTTCAGATATATTGACGGATAAAGTTGGGGGAAATTTTAAGATATTTTAAACAGGACCTCAATACCACTGAAGTTGTTCACAGAATCTAGAAAATAAAAATGAAATAATATCTGACTGGACTGCCCAAAACTGGTTTATGCGTTTTAAGGGTGATAATTTACATTTACCAACCCCTCCGCTCGGACAGGATATGACACAAGGTCAATTTTTAAGCGGAGTTTAACAGGTTTGGATTCAGAGTTTTCCTTCTCCTTGACTAGTTGCCTCACCAAGGCTGAAGAACCCAGTCTGCCCTACTATTTGCCCATAACTGGAGGTAGGATATTTGGATTTATAACTTTCCCCAGAGTATTAGTGATATGTGAAATGCAATCAGTCTTGTCCAGGATTTGAACTCGTGTCGCCGTGTCCATTTCCTACGACAATAACCATTACACCACGGGTGATAATTTATAGATGTTAAAACGAGGAGCTGAATGACACAAGCATCAGCTGTCGATTACGATGATTTGAAACGGAAGAAAGAAAGTCCAATCAGCAGCATCTCAGAATTTTTCGGAAAAGCTGGTTTCATCTAAAAGAATCCATATATGGAGTATTACATAATTTTTAAAAATATACAAGAGCTCTCGTTGGTATTTTGTATGGGTCGACGGAGATTAAATCTAAGAATTATCTCCTCCTACATTCCGGTGGTGTGTATGCCCGTGAGGTGGGTGGGTTGGGGTTTAATTGTTCCCAATAAATCCTCAGTTAATTAACATGCGAAAATATTTTGATATATCCATATCACCTACTGAAATCTATGTATTTCGCACTGTACTTATGGTTCAATCCAAAGTTAAAGCCATGATTTCAAATCCAGACCTTTGTATTTGGAAAGTTGGTGCAACATAATCTTCTTGCCTAATTTGCCACTATGCCGTACCAAACTAAGATTAGTAAAGATTCGTTGCTGAGAGAGAGAGAGAGAGAGACCCGTACTTGAGGTCAGCCCATCTCCTTCCCCACTCTCTTAGTTTGGTTTGGTTTTATGTCACAACAACCATTTTAGGTTGATATGCTAAATCCATTTTTATACATATTAAAAGTTCTATCACAAACAATTCAATTTAGCATAAGTACACTGTTTAGTTCTATCTGACTCATAGAAAGGACTATCAGGTGCTACCACACCAGACCGGAGTGGACCTGGGAGCGATGGCAGTGAGGGGGTACTCCGCATTCCCCAAAGCTCTAGCATTACTACAGCCTCAGTCTCAGATTGTTTAATATCATATCCGGGACACTCGTTGTGGGAGTTTTACCCCTCTGCAGAGATACATTCGGTGTATTCTGTAGCCCGAGCCGATTGGCCCACCCTCCTAGTATCAGAGCTTAATGTTTCAACCTCTCCAAAATGACAGGATTTCGAACGCTTAGAGGTGAAGAAATTGGCGCAACACAATCTTCCAATTCTTATTAGATCTTTATGTTCAATAAATATAAAGAATAACTTAAAATTTATTACTCACGTCCAATATTCTTGAGAAGCAGTTGTAAAATTATCATAGCCACAATACGATAGATTCTTTGCCGCTTCAGTGAGATTCGCCGTCAACAATTTTTCTGGACACACCCTTTGAAGGACTTCTAAGAAAAAACAAAAAAAAAAAAAAAAAAAAAAAAAACATCGATACCTCGTAAAAATATTAATTTGTCATGTTTTTTTAATTTTGTCATCAGAAATTCTTGTGAAACTTGTTAAACAAGTGCACGCGCGTGTGCACACAATATATATATATATATATATTTAATGTGTATCAATACTAATAAATCCAATAGAAAATCTTTGAAAGACCTTAGGAGTGAAAGTTATAGAAATACATCTTAATTGACAAAAATGCGCATAATTAAAAAATTACATAAATAATAAATACTGATTTCTATTTTCATAAAAAGAACCCAAGTTTCAATTTATGACCTTCAAATTCTTTCCTCTAACAGTTCAGCACAACAATAACAGATCTTTGAAATCTGATTTCATAGAAAATTTGGATATTTTTCTGAAAGTTATTTCACAAAGGTTTTTAGATAAGATCTTAGTCGTCACAACTAAAACATCTTCATTTTAAGACCAGTCGATTAGGGGTGTAGAATATACTGAATGAATCTCTGTAGAGAAGTAAGACCTCTCTCGCTAGAACGAGTGTCCTAAATATGACACCTAGTGGCATCTGATTGGGAGGTTCATTGTCATAACTCTCAGGTCCACCCATATCCACAGTGCTAGTACCTGTTTTATCTATGGGTCAAATAGAACCGTTTAATCCATAACTATACTTAGAACTGTTTAACAGTGTTCAAGCAAATGAGCTCGGAGTTGTTTAAAAATTGTATATGAATATATAAACAAGGATTGGCATTAAAAAACAAAAAAAACTAAAACAAAAAAACTAAACAAACAAGGGCTGATATGCCGTAAAATAGAACCAGCCATCTCCTCCATTTTTAAAACTCACTTCTTGCGTCATTTGAACAAATTTCTTCTTTATTATCAGAATTAAAAATTTGAAGTTCTGATAATTTCTTGAAGTTTTCAGAAATATTCCAGCAGAATATAAAAATTCATCGAGACTTCAAAATGATGAAAATAATATGTCGTCGTCGTCGTCGTCTTATTATTTCGCTATCAGAAACTTGTTAAACATGAAATTAACCTTTTACATTAATAAAAGAATGTAGAGCTAAAAATATTGACAAAAAACATAAAATTCACATTCTATCACGCAATTTTTTTAATATACATAACTATACACATACAGGCAGGTCATCTGATATTTAATTGTATGCATATTCACAACGCCGATAGTTCATGCGCGTACACACACACACACACACACACGCAAATTGCATCACCCAGTCGGTTAACCCTTCCCGACAAAAGTAAACATTTTGCTTCCTGCTTTATCCCAAAGCGAAAACCGTCCTTGAAATACCTTGGACGAGATTAAAGTAAACGAAGCCGCTGATGGTGATCCCAAAAGAGAACTTAACATGCCGTTTTGAAAAGTGAAAATGTAACGCTGAGATAAGTATGAGAAGTAGCTGGAGGAATACTTTGAAAGATAGCAAGGCGCCATTGTCCTAGGTAGACTATTTTTACATTAATATCAAATGTTTTCCGAACATATCCCGTACAGAGACACACGTTCATCGATACTTTAATAACAACAATAATAGGAATAATAATGAGTGAGATACGCACTGAGTGTGTTATTTTCGTCTTCCTTATTGTATTCAACACAAAAGATGGTATTCCAGTCATTATTGCATTTTTCCCATGGCAATCCTCCATCGAGGCTGATGAAGGAAACAAACATATAAAAAACTGAATACATGATGATTACATTGTAATAAATTGACACCATTGTCGAAAGGGCCGCCATCGCATAACCAACACCTGCGGAAAAGAAAAAAAAAGGTCATTTTTAAAGTGAATTTAAAATCGCAGAAAACGAATCCAAGAAAAGGAAAAAAAATTAAATTTCTGGCCATAAACAAGTTTATTTCAAAACCTTTTTGTTTTTAAACAAAATCATTGAGAAATCTTTGAATATTTAAGAAAAAAATATTGTCGCTCTTTGCGTCCACGAGCACCGCTGAACCCATTTTTTTTTTTTTGCATCTCCCCGCAATATTTTTTTTTATTTAAACGTTTTGTTACAATTATGTATTTCCACTTTGAACGCACTTTTTGTTTGTTTTCCCCATCCTTACCTCCGAGATTTTACCTACTTGAGAGAAAAAAAAAAAAAAAAAAAATATCAAATAAAAATAGATAATCACCTCCTAATCCGTAAGCAGCAAATGTTCTCAAATTTCATTAATCATTCCAAGAACATTTTAATATCATTTCTTGAAAAATCAAATGACAAATTTTGTATGTGAATTTTCTTTTCATGAAAATATTTTAATTTTGTATATTTACGTGTTTTTATATTTTTCTAATGAACGGCAAATAAAATTTAAAGCTTATGTTAATCTAAATCAGCTATGATAGGATTATTAAAGAAAGATTATTATTATTTCTAAAGATAAAGATTATTTTCCATCGGAATTACATTTTATATTTTACATTATTTCGTTATTAAGTGAAATTACAAAGTTACCTCGGGAACTTGGCGTAGTGCAATTGTTATCGAGCAAGGCTAGCAGACTGTTATTAGCGAGTTTGGTTCTCACTAGGTGCCCCGTACTTGTCTTTATACCAATATTCACTTAGAAATGATTACTTTTATCCCCCCATAAAACATTTATAAAAATGTCTTTTCACAATCATTTTTGTGTAACATCAAGTCGCGCTGACAGTATAGATTTCCTTGATTCTACCTCTCCATCCGTCCCTATCATCCATCACTTTCGGTAGGTCTTCCAAACTACATCCTGTGTCCGCATAGAGCTGATATGAATAAGTTCTTGCTGGTCGACCAACACTGGTACGTCCATACGGAGGGGTCCACAGAAGAACGTCAGTTATGATTCGCCCTTGCTTCTTCACCAGTGTCCCGCCTGTCGTGTCCGTCTTATTTGGCTGGTTTTCGTGATGGGAGGTAAGTGGCCGTACAACTGCTGTTTTGTTGAGTGTTGTGTCCAGGATTTGTTCAAAACAGTACGTAACGTTCTTGCCTAGTTCCTATCAAGATTTTCCTCCACGAGTTTTGTGGTGCATCCATACAGTAGCACTGACACAAACCACAACATAGAAAAATATCCTGTTTTATTTCATCTGATAGATCAGATTTCTATATGATCAACAACCTATCGATAACAATCCACGCCTTCGCTAGATGTATGTTGACATGACTTTTAAAAATTGGCAAAATTATTTTCGTCATTTTTAAAAAAAATCAAAATTTAACTTGTTCGAAAAGTAAATGGTTCCCATCGCACAATTGATTGTCGTAAAAATCCCTTTTGACACGGAAAAGTCAGAAACTTTTTTTTAATGTTTCGAACATTTGACAACATGGAAATATTGAGAGAAAGAAAACTTTTTAAAATATTGATTTTCGACTGTTGTATTCGCCGGGATCACTTCTTTGTGGTGTGATTAGCGAGCTAATTTCCCAGATCATTTACAACTGAGTGGCGAGTTCGATTGTAGGTCCCGATACTTCTAGCCTTGTGCCAAATCCAGCTAAGCTTAGTAAGTAACTATGTTAGAGTCTCCTTTTTTTCGTTCAAGTCTTCGGATTTATTTGACAAGGTGATAAGTAAAAATCTAAGAAAGAAGCCTGGCGTAACACAATTGTTTCATCGATTCTCCTTTCGTAGAAGTTAGTAATTCACAACTTAAATTTTTTTTTTTTTTTTTACATTTGATATTCTCATTGCCAAAGTAGGAATAAAACCAAACAACATTTTCCAATGGAATCCTACGTATGGGTACACCAGCAAAAACTTTCATCAGCATACAGAGAATGCCATCTAGAGGTCTTTCTAAGATCTATGACTGACAGGGACGTATGGTGAAAGATAGTCAAAGGAATCTGTTGTTGGCACGTCTTGATGACCGAAGGAAATATTCTTTCTGATGTTCAAAGATTTTTCTGCGAAGATTTCAGAACTGATTCATTTGAACTGTTATCTTCATCTTGGTTGTTCTTGTCTCCACTTTTCGACTGTTGTAACCTCTGACCGTTAGAAATTTTCAGAGTTATACGGATAATAGGAGGGGGGGGGTTGAGGAAGAGAAAATTCACCAAGCATTGGCACTAATATCGAACCATTTAATATTTCTTTACAGAGAAAAGGAACAGACCTTATTCGACTTAAATATCAAAGAAAAAAAAAAAAAAAAAAGAATCTAATGATAGTCAATGTGTACAACAACTGAAACGTTTAGACTGACCATCAAGAAGACAGCAGTTCCAATAAATCGCTATTATTATTCATAGATTTTATTTTGTTAAAAAAATCTTAATATGAAATATTATCGATTCGAAATGAATTTAACGAGACGATTGTATCGTTACAGACATCCGTAGATGTATATTGACCAAACATTTTGAAAAGTATTTGAACTTGTTTACAGCACACGATGCACACATGCGTCGTGTGTCATATTACTTTTGACGCACGTGTGTATCAATTTCACGACATGCATATGAAGGAAAAAAAATCCGGCCGAATGTGCTGAGGATATTGCCAAGACTGCTTGCTGTGGACAGGTGATCTGTGATTAAAGTGAAATTTGTTGACGTAGAATCTGTTTTATTTATATGTCTGACCCAGTTGCCCGACAGTTGTGATTATGTTTGGTAATATTTCAAAAGCGGTGCGTTCCAAACGTGAACAGAAGCGCACGTGTCCGGGCGGGTGAGATGCATAGATGCTGTTCAAGCAGTCAGACTCCGCAGTCAGTCAAGGAAGGGGGGGGGAACAAAGAGAGTAGGATGGGCTGTCAACCCAAGAAGTATCAGAAAGAGTCCATTTGGAACTCGTGACTTAAAAAAAAATACCTGGGGGATACGAGACGAAATAATTCCCCTTCAACAAAAAAACAACTAGTGACCGCACATCACAATATTTGCATAATTTTCTTCACAGCCTTTAAAACAAGCGAAAACTAAAAGTGGGTGGGAGAAACGAAAAATCTTAGGCTTAAAAATAGACGCTTTTTTTTTAAAATTCGATTTCTGCTTCTCCCTCCGATCGGAAGATGATCCCGAAAACGAATGTTTCCCCACCCCACAACTCCGTACAGTTATCTTAATTATCAAAACGTCTTCAAGATTGCCTCTTCTTGGTGATACAGGTAACCATCGCCGCCGCTGACGATAGTGGAAGTTATCGTACCTATTCAACAGGTGTTTCGTAATCCATTCCCCGCTGTCGCAATAGAGGCTACACCTTTCGTATTGGGGTACCCTTGTTGCTCCGACTATGTAACATATACCTATTTGGTACCGCAGACCCTGTATATCCAACCTGGCTACAAAGAAAGAAAAAAAAAAAAAAGAACCTGGTTACTTGGTAAAGTAATGGGAAAAGATTTTTAAAAATAAACAAAAGAAATAAATCTGAAGGGCGGTGGGGAGGAGATTTGATAAAAAATTATCAAAAGATAAAGTACAAAAAGAGAAGTATATTAAAGTTAAGAGGGGGGGGGGCGAGTCTAGGGCGCCTGAAGCAGAGTGATAAAGGATTTATCAATTTCCTCCTGGTGTTACGAGTTTGCCTGTTGCCATCTAGTATTGTTAATTATGGTTGTCCGTGGATTTTTCTTTAATACTAACCCAATGAGGTTTGACCAAAGGGCATTGGTCAACTGAGAGAGTGATACTAGAACAAAATTCTGGGTATGGAATCGAATGAACAAACTTTCCACCCGTTTATTTAGTATAGAATTGCACAATTTACGAGACTTTCGACATTTCGTGATTGATGAAGTGATAAGCTGATGCTATACGTTGATTCTTTGGCAGCTGCTGGCGAAGTCTTCCGAAGATTGCCGAAAATATTTAGATTGATAAACTGAGATACATATTATAACTGATATTCAATTTCTGACCCATTATTCAATTTACTTTATGTATTCCGGGTTCAATTCTCACAAGAGTTGATTAGGATTTCAATTTACGATTCCTAATCATTTCCAAACCGTTCTTTTATTTCATTCTTATAGTACCAACCTTCCTCCGTTAATTTCCTCGCTAATAAAGATGAAACTATTAATTCCCTTAAAGCAGTCACTAACAGGAGATTCTATCTTGTTATAAGCGGAGAAATAGAAATAGACGAATGAAATTGGGACGTTGACGAAGGCAATGGAAATGAAAAAAAAATAAGATATGGATTAAAAAAAAAAAAAAAAAAAAAAAAAAATAGATGGGGATGGGGGAATACAAAAAACAATTTTTAACTGAAACGAAGAAAACAAGAGAACCGGGTTTGTCTGCATTTTGACTTTCCATGAAATGAAAGTGGGTAGAAAAAAAATAAATAAAAAGCATTGAAGTAAAACGAATACAAAAACAGCTAACCACTCCATCTTAAAAAAAAAAAAATAAAAAAAAATAAAAAAAAATAAAAATATGTGGAAAAAGAAAAAAAAAAGGAAAATGAACACTTGCAAGGACGTTGAAAATAAAGAAAAAGAAAAAGATAAACAAAAATAGATAAACACAAGACAACAAATTTAGATTTAAGATTTTTAACTGAAAATAAAATAAAATAAAAAAGCTCCCAAAGAATGAAACAAGAAGATTTGAGGCGAAGAGATATTGGACACTTTTTTCATTTAGAGATTACTTTGATTTTTTTCTTCATCGACTTTCAGATATACTGACTGGGCAGCATATTCCATTTGCACCGTAATGAAAATAAACGTGTAAAAATTTTACGGGTGGAGGTGGGAGTACTTGTGTAAGGCATATCTGAGGGGGCATCTTGAAAAGCAAAATATTACTTTGGGGTAAATGAGCCAATTGTATTGACTGTATTAATTCCCACGAGTAATTCACGCAAAGCAAAGCAAATAAATAAAAACAAGGAAGAGATAAACGATTTTGTTTGTAATATTTGTTAGAAATGCGTCGTGGAAATGCGAGGAAAAAAGACGATGAAAAAGAGCGAAAATAAAATTAGTCTTTCTTGAAAAATTATGAATAAAAACAAATTAGGGAACGTGTGGCGAGCGACACAAAGAGATCATTCGATGCGCAGTTTAAGATATTGCATTTTATTTCCAAACCATAAGTTCATCATTTCCTTACGATAACTATCAAAAGCATAGATGGTTGGTTGGATTTTATGGCATATCAACCTTTGCAGGTTATTTAACACCAAATCCATTTTTATTAAAATAGTTCTATTTCAAACAATTCAGTTTAGGATAAGTAAGCAGTTTAAATGTAAGTACAGTTTAAGTGTGAAAAAACATTTCTATTTCAAGCCATTCAGTTTATTCAAGCAGTTATAATTCGGCTAATTCATTTTAGTATAAGTACAGATTTTGTTTACACACAGTTAAATGTTAAAACAGTTCTATATTAAACAAATCAGTTTTGTGTAAGTACAGTTTCAATGTCGAAAAACAGTTCCATTTCAAATAATTCAGTTTAGAATAAGCACGCACTTTAAATTTATGTACGGTTTGATAGTAAAAAAACATTTCTATTTCAAGCTATTCAGTTTAGTCAAACAATTCCCTTTAGCATAAGTATGCCGCTAGTTCTATTTAACCCATAGATAGGGCCCTATCAGGTGCTACCATTCCGGGCAAGAGTGGACCTGGGAGCAATGGCAATGAAAGAGAACTCCGCATTCCCCAAAGCCCCAGCATAACTGGAACTTCACGATCAGATTGTTTAGTGTCATATCAGGACACTCAAGGGGGGGGGGTCTTATCCCTCTGCAGAGGTGCAGTCGGTGTATTCTAGAGCTCCAGCCGACTGGGTAATATAGATGGTATTATATAAGGGTAGAAATATATAAGGTAGCAGTGAACAAACAGGTTAACCAAAAAAAAAAAAAAAAGTTGAATGTGCCAATTGAAATTAAACAATTCTCTTGAAATTTATTAGTTAAATCAGCGGAAACTACAGTTTAATATATATATATATATATATATATATATATATATATATATATATATATATATATATATATTAGTCCTCGTAAGGATTCTGCTAAATAGTCTGGTACCTGCCATTGTTGAAAGAAAAAAAAAAAAAAAAAAAAAACATAACATCTTCCTGAGAGCCAGTGCGGCTTCAGAGCCAACATGAGCTCCGCAGACATGATATCCGTTCTCTGGCTGGCCGTTTAAAGAACTATCAGGAGCAAAACGCGCGTGCGCACACACAAAGAGAGGCGCTCATAGTGTAATTATTTACCGTCGTTGGAAATGGATACGGCAATCAAATTGTTTACATTTTACAGCGCTAATACCAACTACTCTCCCTCTAGCTCTGAATAAGTAGTAGGTCATACTGGCCTCTTTAACTTTAGTATGGCAATCGGTCAAGGAGAAGGAAAACCAAATTCAAACCAATTGTATTCAGCTAAAAAAAATAAAAGTTGTGTTCATGCGGAGGGGTTGGGTGCGTGTATATCGATATTATTTGTCGACTAAACCGACCCCCTATCGATCAGTTTTGACTGGCGAGGAATGTAGCTAGTGACCCATCAAGATAAAAAAAAACAAGACCTGTGGAAGGGAGGAGGATGAACTTTCTCCTGTGATTAATCATTATCTAGCACACATTTAACATCTGATGTGTGACACTCCGTGCACCTGTACAGACAATGTTAGTAAGATGAAGACAGTGCATATTATGCAGCATAAAAGCAATGACCATTTCACAAGTGCAGATTGTTGAGTAGTATGTAGGCACTTTGTCTTTTACACGACTTGCAGACAACAAAATCTCATGGCTAGTAAGTTGATAGAGACGAAGGCAGGTGGGGGATGCTACTAGAAGCCCTCACATGGGTGGTGAGAGATTCGTGACTTGATATAACAATTGCGTGTGGTTCTCATCTTCATGACCTCTTAATATAAAACATCCCTTTTTGGGGGATAAAACTGCTTTCCCACAAGGAGAACAGTCCTAAGAAGGTAACCTTAAAAAAAAGAAAAAAAAAAAAAAAAAAAAAAAAAAAAGCTTTATTGTATATCTTCCAGTCATTTGATGCGAATGGTCGAGCATCCACTCGAATTTTCCACAAAAGAAAAATATGTGGAACAAATATGTTCATCGCTATATAGAATGAGGGGACATTGCAGGATAACAGAAAGAATCCTGAACAAAGAACCGCATTTGTGTTAGTCTTTCTTGCAATTTTATGTAAATCTTCCAAAATATCGGTATTATAGGAGTGAAAATGAATATACGTTGATATACTGACTTTTTGCCCAAACACTTCATCGCATCGAGCCTTTAGTTGAAAGTATTTCAACACGTTTGAAGCAATATGACCCAAATGGGGGGGGGGGATCGTTATATATTTTTATAAATGCTACCCGACCGATTGATGGGTTGTAGACCGAAAAATATAACTCCTATCTCATTGAACGTGTTAAGATAGCTAACGTTTTAAAAGGAGTTGATTCAACACGGCTGTTAATGTTTTATACGAGTTGAAGAGTCAAAATATTCTGCATTAACCTTTCTACTCAAACTATGCCGCAATTTCCTTTGACTTTAAACAACCAATTTATGTGGAACAAATATGTTCATCGCTATATAGAATGAGGGGACATTGCAGGATAACAGAAAGAATCCTGAACGAAGAACCGCGATAACTGCCCGTGTCTTGCGAAAGAATAATATCAGCATTGTTTCTCTGTTAAAAATTAATCTGGCAGAGATTGGAAGAAATTAAAAATGGATATAAAGTAAAAGTAAAGTTAGCGACCATAGTCGAGGGTGACCCGAAGGCTCCCTTTTCGATAGCTACTACACCAAGGTGTATGGGAGGGCGCTACTCCATTCCCTGGATTGCTCCACTTTACCCTTGAACCGTACCTTATAATGCTGAGTGTTAAGCAAGGTGGTATCAAGTTCCATTTTTAAAGTCTTTGGTATGACTCGACCTGGGATTGAACCCAGGTCTCCCGGGCCATTGGCGAACACTCTGGAAATAAATAAGACATTTTCTATTTTTAACACAAAACTTGAATGAGCTGATAAACAAAACTGAAAATATTTCGGTCATTTAAAACTTCATAAATATTTTCTTAAAAATTCATCTTAACGTCTTAATTTTCTTCAATATTGGATGGCACAACTTACAATTTAATATTAAAAATAGATGAATATGATTTGCAGAATTTAAACAATTTCACTGGAACTTCCTCAAAAATGTTGACATTTGTATATTAATCATTGAATTAAACCATCTTTGACAGCATCAACATATTTTGTCATGGAAATTTGATAATACGTAATCGTTTTTTTTTCTTTTAAAGTATATCTACCGAAACTTATCACCCTGGTTGGCGGCTGATGAGGGCAGGGTATCGCACGTGCGTTCACACGTTGTATGATGAAAAAAAAAAAGTCTACATTTAGTGGAATAAGAAAATGTTAGTTATAATCGCAATATAGCTGTAGTATTTGAGTAAAAGCGAAAAAGCATTGGGTCAGGGACTTGTGTTTGCTAAGAATTAATTCTGTTGCTCGCTTTGTAGTAAAAAGCATATGTACGTGGGAATTGTTAGCGTGATGTACGCTTAATGGCGAGGAAGTTGGTAGGTAGGTAGTTACAATGGTATTAACGCAGAGTCGTTTTTAAAACAGGATTTCTGGCGCACCAGTCAAGCTGAACTTTGATGCCCTTCAAAGCAGCGTCGTCTTTTTTATTTTACAACCATATACATAATGAGGATGATTAAGTGTGGAAGAGGAAAGACCGATCAATTATACAAATACCGAAGATGGCTGGAGAAGTGGGTGAATTGCAGGGTAGCTCTACTAGCTTTGATAATCATCAAACGTAAAGCAAGCCGAGCAGCGTTACCAATTCCCAATCAGATTTTATAGTTAGAAGACACATTGTCATATTGGTAGAACTATTAGCTCCGACTGTTTATTGCTGTCGTTCAAATCATGACTTGAAAAAGCTCTACAGGTAAGTAGTTATACATAGTAGCAATAAAAAGTATTGAAAAAATAAGTTGTAGAAAAGTAATTTCTTACAAACTAACACCAAAAACTTACCTTCATAATATTATTGGCATCCCAAACTTCATAAAATTGTTGGTCCACTTCAGTGGGAGAGAGAGAGAGGGTCATCCCATTTTATTATTTGCTGCGAATGTTCCAATGGGTTGAAGCATTTTATCAGAGAGTTCATATTGGCAGTAAAATAAAGACCACATTTTACGCACAAAATAGAACATGTTGGAGATTAAAATCCATTTTGTTTCTCAATGTTATTTGAATAGAATTCATTCATGTTGAATAATCTCTCCATTTCGGTAAGAAATTAGCAAAGTTTTTTTTTTTTTTACTTCAACTAAATGAAAGTTAATTCTAATTCATCATGTGCTTTTATTAATAAAGAAATTATTTTAATGTCTACGATTGTAACATTCAATTTATCTAACAATGAATTGAATTTATTATTTCTTAGATAATTCATTAAATATTTCTTTAAAATAGTTATTAACAAGCTTTATTTTCTGAAAACTTCGTGTAAGACGTTTTTAATTTTGCTGGTTATATTACCGCCATTTCTTTTACAATTTTTACAGAAATCAATCGTTTGTTTTTGTTAAAATCTTAAAAGCAATTATTTTCTTCTAAATTTCCCTGCGATAAATTCGCTATACGATGAATTTATCATATACGATAAATTATGAAAATTCCTACGATTATTCTTGGTTATAGTACTCATTTTATCTAACAGTAAATTGAGTTTATTATCCTCTAAATGATTAAATATTTCTTTAAAATGGTTAATAATCGACAACTTTATCATTTCTTGAACATTTTGTATAAGGCATTTTCAATTTTGCAGTTGTGTTAGTCTTTTTTGCAATTTTACGCGAATCTTCCAAAATGTCGGTATTATAAAGGAGTGAAAATGAATATACGTTGATATACTGACTTTTTGCCCAAACACTTCATCGCATCGAGCCTTTAGTTGAAGGTATTTCAACACGTTTGAAGCAATATGACCCAAATTGGGGGGGGGGGTCGTTATATATTTTTATAAATGCTACCCGACCGATTGATGGGTTGTAGACCGAAAAATATAACTCCTATCTCATTGAACGTGTTAAGGTAGCTAACGTTTTAAAAGGAGTTGATTTAACACGGCTGTTAATGTTTTATACGAGTTGAAGAGTCAAAATATTCTGCATTAACCTTTCCACTCAAACTATGTTGCAGTTTCCTTTGACTTTAAACAACCATTTTTTAAATAATACGTTTTTTATCATTAAGAGGTTTCGGACTATTGTCTTCATCTTTGTTATTTCCACAACATTTCGGCCGAGTGACAATACAGGAATACTTAACACTTGTACCCGGTTATGGCTAACGGAATCGGAAGAGGCGACCCCCATGGATTCAATAATGGACGTAGTTCGAAGTTCCGTGAAGGTTCCCGAGTTCGACAAACACTTGAAGAAGGCTGGAGGACATATCGGCCGAAACGTTGTGGAAATAACAAAGATGAAGACAATAGTCGAAAACCCTTAATGATAAAAAACAGCAAGCTTCGTCTCAAGAAATTCAGACAACTAATATCGAAGAGTGTATAGTTCATTTTGATAATAAAGTTTCGCTTGCTTTGATAATCATTGTAGAATTTTTATACTTTTGTAAACCAGCATGACCCCAATTACTCAACTGATACTAATACGGGATAATTACCGTATTTGATGCTGTATAAGACGCATCCCAATTTCAGTAAATTATTGTAATATTATCATTGATAACACTTAATCGGCATCATAGCCTTTTTAATGATGACAATAGGTATATGGAAGTTACTCTAAAGTCTAAGCTAATAGGAGTTGCCAGGTAACTAATTTCGGCCGACTATGCGAATTTTAAACTTGCATATGGCATATAAAACGCAAGAGAATTTTAAAAGATAGTTTTAGTTTAAGAGAAAAAAAGTGCACCTTATATGTGGTCAAAAATGGTACTTCAATTGGCTGAATATTAAAAGTCCGCAATAAATAAAAAATTAATTCTCAAGCTTTGAATACATAAGCATTATTTGTAAAATATACTTCATTTATTATCATTATGAGAGTCAAAACGTTTTCAATATCTGAACCAGTCGCTAAACACGGGCCTTTCGAACACAAGGGGGTGCTTGGCTTCTGGTGGAATTATGAGAGAGTAATTTACAAGAACATTTGTACCGGACGGTCGAACCATCGATACCAGCCTGTACTTCGAACTGCTGTAGCAGATGTATGCTACTCTGTGTCAAAAATACACTGCATTGGTTAACAGAAAGCTAGCTCTTCTGTAGCAAGACAAAGCAAGACCTCATACCGTTCGATCGACCCAGAATAAACCCCAAGAACTTGAAGGAATCAAACAAATGCCACATTGAACAGAAAGTCCGGATCTAGCTCCTTCGAGTTATCACTTGGTCCAATCAATGGTTCACTTCCTGCATTTTTGATACTTCAACAATTAAAAGGAAGAGGAAGCTTCAGACGTTGCGACACGATCCCCTCTACTTTGAATGCTTTTGTTACAAATCAAAGAAAAACAAAAAACAAATAAGATACTAAAATTCTATTTACTCACACCAACGATGAATTGATATTCAACGTATACATTTACTTACAAATTACATTAAATAACCCTCAAAGGTTGAGTTATCATTAAACAAAGAAATCAATAAAGGCCATAAGTGTATAAAAACATGCCCAAAGCATAAATGCCTACTCACAGGTTTCGAGGATCCAATTGTTTGACTTCTTTTTTTAATGGCATACTAACCGTTCTGGGTTATCTAATGCCAAAGCCATCCTTGTTGAACAGTAGTGATACTATTTAACCCATACTTCAGGGAATAAACGGTTCATGCCTTTTCCCAAGGGTATTAGTTCGAAAGCGAACGTAATAACGCAAACGAAGTTCGAACCCGTTTACTTCGTGGCCGCAGTCCAGCACTTTCTCTTTGGGTGCCTCAGAGATCTGGCCATGTTCCACAACCAAAGTAACTCATAGCATCTCTTCATGGGGGTAGTGGTTATTACGCTGAGCTGACAGACTTACTAGTGAATCAAATTGTCACTGGGTGCCTCATACATCTAGCTTTGTGCGGAGGCAAGTTAATATCTAAAATATTAGGCATAGATATTTTATATAAATGTATAAATCTTGCAACTTAAGTAAATCCTTCAAAAAGACACAGCAGTCACACAAAGTTTTAAGATTATGCTTGTAAAAGACGTCTGTGCTCGTTTTATTTAATTATGTTTTATAATTTCTGAACTAATACATTATTACTTTGTATATAGTCATCCACAGACAGAACGTTTCGTTATATCACCACTCTTCAGTGTGACTAGAACCGCGAGATGATTCAAGCTGGGATCGAAACCCGGCTGACCTTACGTCAGTTAGGCATCTTACCCCAGTGCCATCGCCATTCTCAGCGTAAGTGAAGGAATTTTATACGTATAACTTTCGATAACCGGGACATTGGCCCAGCGGTTAGAGTGTTCGCCAATGGCCCGGGAGACCTGGGTTCAATCCCAGGTCGAGTCATACAAAAGACTTTAAAAATGGTACTTGATAACACCTTGCTTAACACTCAGCATTATAAGGTACGGTTCAAGGGTAAAGTGGAGCAATCCTGGGAATGGAGTAGCGCCCTCCCCTACACCTTGGTGTAGTAGCTATCGAAAAGGGAGCCTTCGGGTCACCCTCGACTATGGTCGCTAACTTTACTTTACTTATATACGTTATCAACTACTGGGAGTGGTCAATTCTTGCGAAGAGATATACCTTTCAGCGTATGTGGCTGCCAGCAAATTTTCCCCAATAGAGTGCTCAATTTAATTATATATAAGCTGGCCAACCGTAGTCAAGGGCGATCCGAAGGCTCCCTTTTCAATAGCTGCTACACAGAGGTGTCAGGTAGAGCACTACACCTTTCCCTAGTTTGTTTCACTTTCCCTTGACCCGTACAGATATCGGGTACCATTTTTGAGTCTTTAGTATGACTTGACCTGGTATTGAACCCCGGTCTCCTGGACCATTGGTGAACACTAACCATTATGCCAATATATTATTAAATTGGACTGACACTTCATTTTTGCCAATTTTATCGTTGATCCGTTTAAGTCTTCCGATTAGTACTTTGACATCTGGATGGAATCACTTCAATAAGTTGCCACATTTCCCCCTCCCAAGTACTTTTGGTTTCAGCTGGAGCCATCATCTTCGTGGAAACGAACAGAGAAACATCGAATGACTCATACGGAGACTTGAACAGATCAATGATAAAACAGACAGAAATAAAGTGTCTGTCTTATTCAATCAAAAATGATTAAAAAGATTATATATAACTAATACAGATACTAGAATAAATCTGCCAACAACTGTTTGTGGAATATCAAATGTTTTAAATTGCATTTTGATATTCTCCCCCTGGCTATGAGTGAATAGTAGGACAGACTGGACTCTTTAACCTTGGTATGGCAACCAGTCTAGGAGAAAAAAAAAATTGAATTCAAACCTATTAAACTCAGCTTCAAAAGTTGAGATCTTGCTCGCGTGAAGTGGTTTGTAAATACACACATTGTAAGTAGTAAGCAGGTGATCGTAGTCGAGGGCGGTCAGCAGGCTCCCTTTTCAATAGCTATGACACCGAGGTGTAGGGGAGGATGCTCCTCATTTCCCTGGATTGCTCCTCTTGATCCTTGATACGCACTTTATATTTCTGAATGTTAAGCAACGAGGTATCAAGTGCCATTTTTAAAGTTTTTGATAGGACGCCACCTGGGATTGAATCCATGTCTCCCGGACCATTGGCGAACATTCTACCCACTAGGCCAATGAGCCGGTTGTACCTGATTTATATAAATCTATTTTCATTTAAATTTAACTAAATCACATCAGCCTTCAGAGAACCTGCAGTTATTTATAGGCAACCATATAGTTATGTACTGAATTTAGCTCAGATATGGCACAAGGCCAGAAGTATGGGTTGCCCAGAGAGAATCGACGTCACTAACAATGGACAGGAAATCTAGCTCGCTAACCATTACATCACGTAAAGTGCCCAAGGCAACAACAATAGAACTACTGAGGGTGTCTCGATTGGTCAACAAGCGAGCCTAGCACATCATTACTGCTGAGTTTGATCTTCACTGAGTGCTCCATACTTCTGGCCTTGTATCAAACAAAACAAAACTTTGTAAATTATTATGTAGACACCAAGAATGTTCGACAATTGAATAAAAATCCTTAAGATTTTTTTTTTATCGACTGAGCGCCATCTAGTGTTGAAATAGTGAATCTCAACCAGAGATAGACTGAATCACGATATTTCCTAGATCGCTTTCTACTGGTGCATTAAATTGCAATTGCTTGAAACAAAATCGAGTCTCCCTAGGAGAGCAATGCAGTACACAGAGAATTTTCTGATATAATTAATACATTTTCTGCAATTTTTATTGGAAAAGACCAACTGTCTTAGACGCATGATAGGCGTATCCCGCACTTGGCATTCTGTATGATTGTTCGTATAGTTGTTACCTGGAACTGCTAGCCTTTTTTTTTTTTTTGTGGGGTTTTTGTGTTTTTTTAAACCATGCATATGCAGTAAATGTTCTTGAAAAGGAAATTTGTGGTCTTTTGCCAAATTCAGTTTTATTTGTTTTACTTGGAAACCAATGCGAAAACGCTGATTATTTGTTATCAACAAGTCAGATTATGGGCTGGGTTTGAAGGGAACGTGTGCGGCGTACCTCATAGAAAATAAATTCGGCAAGTTCAAATCCTTGACAAAGCAGTTCGTCTTTTAGTTCATGCTAATACCTTAGGAAAGGCTTAACTTCATCTACACCACAACCCCAAGATACTGACAAATAAGCTGATCTCAGCGAAGGGAATCTTCGAATTCAAACCAGCTGTACACAGCTTTAAGAAATTGACCTCATGGTGGAGGGGTTGTGTAAGAACATACTTTTCAAAGGAAGTGATCATGTATCGAACTGAGAATTCTGTATTGCACGATGACAAACAAAAAATTTAAAAATACGAAAGCCTTAAGTCTGAGATGAGTCGAAAGTGTGAAATGTTCAAATCAGAAATTGTCTAACTGTTGATTTTGACAATTATTTTCTTGTGTTTGGAATTTTAGGAATTTTTTTCCTTTCAATTCACCAGGTTCTTTATTTCTACAAAGGTGAGCAAAATTGCAGATCAGATCTAATAAAGGTTAACTTCCGGTGACATTTGAACTCTCGCTCTCTTTTGTGTGTGTGTGTGTATATATATATATATATATATATATATATATATATATATATATATATATATAAATATATAAATTTTGCTGCCTCTTTTGGTTTAGGTTTAGGTTTGTTTAGTTTTATGGTATATCAACCTTTGTAGGTTATTTAACGCCAAATCCATTTTTATGTAAATAATCTGTTCTATTGAAAACAGTTCAGTTTAGCATAAGTACACAGTTTAATTGTCAAAAACATTTCCATTTCAAACTATTCAAGCAGTTATATGTAACAATTCAGTTAAGTGTAAATACAGTTTTAATGTCAAAAAACAGTTCTATTAGAAAAAATTCAGTTAAGCATAAGCACGCAGTTTAAATGTAAGTTCGGTTTAATGGTCAAAAACGTTTCTATTTCAAGCTATTCGTTTACTCAATTCATTTTAGCATAAGTATGCTGTTAGTTCTATTTAACCCATAGATAGGGCCCTATCAGGTGCTACCACTCCGGGCCAGAGTGGACCTAGGAGCGATGGCAATGAAGGGGTACTCCACATTCCCCAAAGCTCCAGCACTGCTGGAACCTCACCATTAGATTGTTTAGTGTAATATCCAGGACACTCGTTAGGGTTTTTTTACCCCTCTGCAGAGATGCAGTCAGTGTATTCTACAGCCCCAGCTGACTGGACAATATACAGAGTTAAATGTCAAACAGTTTTATTTCAGATAATTCAGTTCAGCATAAGTACACAGTTTAGACGTCAAAAACAGTCCTATTTCGAGCAATTCAGTTCAGCACTAGTACGCAGTTCCAATGTCAAACAGTTTTATTTTAAACCATTCAGTTTAGCATAAATACGCAGTTTAAATGCAAAAATCAGTATAGTGAAAGAAGCACGGTTTAGTTCTATTTAACCCATAGATAGGACCCTTATCAGGTGCTACCACTCCGGACCAGAGTGGACCTAGGAGTGATGGCAATGAAGGGGTACTCCGCATTCCCCAAAGCTCCAACATTGCTGGAACCTCACCATCAGATTGTTTAGTGTCATATCCAGGACACTCGTTGGGGGATTCTTATCCCTCTGCAGAGAAGCAGTCGGTGTATTCTACAGCCCCAGCCGACTGGGCAAGCCTCTTTTGGGTGTTACTTTTCAACACTCAATACGCTAAAGAGATTAGAAATTCCACAAAGTGCCTCCTTTTACATTTCATACAGGCTCGAGTTATATTTTTATTGATTGATAAACCAATTGATACGTATAATCAAAGCTTCCTTGAGATAAGAGATGATTTCGATTCTCACCGAGAAACAATCCTTTATTATTGTCTCTGATACACGCCATCACTCACTTCCGTGGAAATATTCAGAGTCAAAAACAACTAGAAAGGACAGATTTTAAAATCTTCATCTCTAAAATAAAAATAAATAAACTAAGAATTTGTTGCGTACATTTTTGTCCCTTTTGTTTTTCCATAGTGCAAAGATGATTTTTAATATTTATAGTTTTTGGGACGAGTGGGAACAAAAGTTTGACTTTAAACGTATTCGTTAAATGTTGAGTCATATCCTGTTTATTGAAATAAATAATTAAGATTCTAAAACTGGCATTTAATTGTTATTTCCAATGAGAAATAATTTCTTGTGTTCACGGTGAGCGGGAACTCATCTCACCGCTCTATCAAAGTTGAAAATTATTTTATTCTTTAAGAATATTTTAACTATTGCGTTAATAAAAAACAAAAAAGTCCGCCACGATATACCATTTTTTTTGTTGGCATTCAAACAAGGGAAAATTTAATGTAGTTAAATTATTGAAAGAAATGTGCGTCTTACCTTTAAAAAGTGGACAAATTTTCCAGACGCTAACCGGTCCCAACGAAGCAAATTGACCAAAAGAAAGTTCAAGGAAGAACAGCGGTAATCCGGCAATAATCAACATAATCACATAAGGAATAAGAAAGGCTCCTGAAAGAAAGTTTAAAAATCATTTATATCATTGGTAATAAATGGGGTTCAACAATAAATGGAGGGAACATTGGACTCATGCCTTTCCAAAGGGACATTAATTTGAAGTAAATTTGCATGATATTAACTGCTAAGCTGCCTGCACACCTAATGAGTAAATAGCAAAGTAAAGTAAGTTCTTTTGCCTTAGTTGGTAACCAGTAAAGGAGATGAACATTCCTGATTCTCAATCAAGCAACGCATTATGAAGTATGAAAGAGCACTGCATAAACACACACACTCATTATATATATATATATATATATATATATATATATATATATATATATAAATAAAAGGTCCTTTACTGCATCGGACTTTGTCTCCAAATGTAAATATTGATGTTCCGACTCTGAGATACTGACAAGACATGAGAATATTCATGTTAGCCAGTAACCTTTTGATATCGAAAAGTATATAACAAACACTGACACATACAATTAACGACTACAGCTTCGAAAGACGCCGAGTTAAATACTTATTATAACAAATTCTCAATCCATTTAAATCCAATCAAAAGAAACGCCCCCCCTCTACTTACAAGCAATGCTAGAAAAATATGGTGTCTAGCACACCAATAGCTATAAGGTAATTTTTTTCTTGAGTGGATTAATAGAGTGGATTAATAGAGTGGATTAATAAACGTGCATTTCTCTTGTTCTATGATCATTTATTGAACTGTTTGATGTAGAATTATTAAATGTGAAATGCACTATTATAGTAAAATCATTTCCAATTGCATTTTTATAGTAAAATCATTTCCAATTGCATTTTTATAGTAAAATCATTTCCAATTGCATTTTTAGAGTAAAAAATCATTTCCAATTGCATTTTTATAGTAAAAAATCATTTCCAATTGCATTTTATTGTAAAATCATTTCAAATGAATTTTTAGAGTAAAATTCATTTTCCCATACATTTTTAAAATAGAAATAATTTCCAATGCATTTTTAAGTAAAATCATTTTCAGTGCATTTTTATAGTAAAATTATTTCCAATGCATCTTTATAGTAAAAATCATTTCCAATGTATTTTTATAGTAAAAATCATTTCTAATGCATTTTTATAATAAAAATCATTTCCAATGATTTTTACTATAAAGTAAAAATCATTTCCAGTACATTTTTATAGTAAAAATCATTTCCAATGCATTTTTATAGTAAAATTATTTCCAATGCATTTTTATAGTAAAAATCATTTCCAATGCATTTTTATAGTAAAAATCATTTCCAATGCATTTTTTATAGTAAAAATCATTTCCAATGCATTTTTATAGTAAAAATCATTTCCAATGCATTTTTATAGTAAAAATCATTTCCAATTGCATTTTTATAGCAAAATCATTTCCAATTGCATTTTTATAGTAAAATCATTTCCAATTGCATTTTTATAGTAAAATCATTTCCAATTGCATTTTTATAGTAAAAAATCATTTCCAATTGCATTTTTAGAGTAAAATTCATTTTCCAATACATTTTTAAAATAGAAATCATTTCCAATGTATTTTTATAGTAAAATCATTTTCAATGCATTTTTATAGTAAAAATCATTTCCTATGCATCTTTATAGTAAAAATCATTTCCAATGAATTTTTATAGTAAAATTCATTTTCCAATACATTTTTATAGTAAAATTCATTTTCCAATACATTTTTATAGTAAAATTCATTTTCCAATACATTTTTATAGTAAAATTCATTTTCCAATACATTTTTATAGTAAAATTCATTTTCCAATACATTTTTATAGTAAAATTCATTTTCCAATACATTTTTATAGTAAAATTCATTTTCCAATACATTTTTATAGTAAAATTCATTTTCCAATACATTTTTATAGTAAAATTCATTTTCCAATACATTTTTATAGTAAAATTCATTTTCCAATACATTTTTATAGTAAAATTCATTTTCCAATACATTTTTATAGTAAAATTCATTTTCCAATACATTTTTATAGTAAAATTCATTTTCCAATACATTTTTAAAATAGAAATCATTTCCATTTTTATAGCAAAATCATTTCGAATGAATTTTTAGAGTAAAAATTATTTCCAATGCATTTTTACATGAAAAATTATTGTCTAATGCATTCTTAAAGTAGAAACCATTTCCAATACATTTTTTTATAGAAAAAAAATCATTGTCTAATGCATTTTATTATAAATAGTATTCCATTTTTATTTTAAAGAGTTTGCATTTTTATAGTTAAAAGCATTCCATTTTTTTTAGTGAAAAAAATCATTGTAAAATGCATTTTTATTGTAAAATTAAACGTTAGATAAATAAAAACATCGAAACAAGAAAGCACCAAATTTTCAAGTTCCAAACTTTTAACTTGAAATCTATCCAACTGAGCCCCCCCCCCTACCCACCACCACTACGCGCCTGAGGAAAAAAAAAGTTTATCCGAGATTTTTGCCTGAAATAATAAAAACTTGTCAAAATATTTGAAAACAAACTTACCTCCGCCATTCTTGTAAGCCAAATATGGAAACCTCCAAATGTTTCCCAAACCAACAGCATATCCCACCAATGATAAAATAAATTCCACTTGACTTCCCCATGTGCCACGTTCTACTTTCATCGGCTGAAAGAAATGCAAAGAATTTATATAGAATTTAATGAGGATATAATACAAGTTCCATCAGTACAAACAATTAAAAGATAATTCATTATCTTCTGCCTTTGCTTCATCTTTGTCTGTAGCTTCGAGTTATCTCCCTTATCAATTTCTATCTTCGTGTACTAGCCATGTCTTTTATGTAAATGTTATACAAATATTGATTAGTTTCAGCTAAAAAAATTCTATTGTATTCTTTCACTTTTATCTTTATGGACTTTATATATATATATATATATATATATATATATATATATATGGTTCATTCAGTAAATTACAGGAATATTTTTGGAAAAGAATAAATACTCTTTTTTTTTTAGTGTTTTTTCTCCTTGAATATTAACTCTGAATTATCTGCAATAGTTTATTGAAGAAATATTCTAAATTACGCAACAAGTTTTTTTTTCTCACAATTTAAAATGGCAGCAAATCAAACAGTGCCTTCCTGGCTTAAATAGAGGTCTGTTATCAAATTATTTGTAGTTAAGAAGTACAAACAATGCGAAATTGACCGAATATGTGATGTATACGAAGAAGCATGTTTAAGTAGAAAAATGTTTATTAATGAGCTAAACACGGCTTTGCTCCTACAAAACACTGACTCTCCGCTAAAAAAAAATCGTTCCCAGTACGGCGATCAGTAAAAACGTCATGCCAAAAATATTTTTAGACATGAAAGGATCCATTATTATTTCCATGAATAAAAAGGTACAACTCTAAACAATGCTTCTTATTACTACTCCTGAGGCAAAGTTTATTTTATTCATTGAATGATCCTTGTGTATATATATATATATATATATATATATATATATATATATATATATATATATATATGAGCGTGTGATTTGACGATTGTATTTTCTTTTAAATTCATCAAACTAAGTTATGAAGCCGACAAGACGTGATGGTCAGCATTTGAGCTCTTTTTTCATTAAGATTTTTAAATATTTCATCAGACATTTTTTTCCACATGTTTATCTTTTCATAGTTTTCTGTTCATAGCCAATCCCCATCCCATTTTCTGCCATTCCGCCTTCACATCCTCCCCGACTCTCGGTTTTCCTCAATTTTGTCACGCTTATAATCATGTTTCTCTACCAGAAAGCCTAACAGATTTCAGTTGACAAAGGCCATGGATATTGGGTAGATACTACACTTGTACAATACGCACTATTTACTAATGACAATAAAATTGTAATAAAAAGCAACAAAAATTAAGATGAAAGAAATACTTATCTAAAATTAATGACAGATAATACTTTCTATAAGAAAAGTCTAGATAATTACAAATAGATGTTATCAAAACAAGATGGCTGCTTTTCATAGAAAGGCGACTTTCGGAAAGAATAATGATGGCGTTACTAATTTGAAATACGATATTGTAGGAGCTGGAAATGAAAGTAGTCAATTATTGAATGATCTACTTTTCTCTCTCGTCATCTAAACGGATTTTCTTCCCCCCCCCCAAACCAATTTTATCTATTATTTACATTTCTTGTCACTAAGGACATATTAAAGCAAATAGGACCTTGAACTCGAGGAAATTTGGGGGTCCCTATCATCAGCTCACAAGAAAGTTAATTAAAATGAAGACTATATAAATGTAGACCTACACGTCGAAAGACGCTGAGATTCCAGAAGTCAACATTTTGTTATCCAAAACAGAAGAGATACACACGAAAAAATGTTATTTATAACAATATAAGTTTTCCTGAAAAAAAAAAAAGTACGTTTTATAGGTATATTTCAATATTCCCTTTTCGACTCAGAGTCAAAATATTTTCTTTTAAACTCATTAATTATGTCATTGTAATCAATCTCCCTCGGCTTTCCGTTTTATTTGCTAAGTATTCCCAGATCAGTCAAGTCGGAGGACATCATCGGCCATTTCTTTACTATTAGTAAAGCACTTTTCTCCCTCCATGGAGGATAAGGATTATGAGACTCAGGGACATGCCTCCCAATTAGCCCTCAGGGACATGCCCCCCAATTAGCCCTTATGTAAATCCGGAATTGTTTGTTACGAAACTTTAAGAAAACCTAAATTTTTCTCATTCGAAAATAGATTTACACATTGTTGTAACTATTGTTGAACTTACAAATGATAAACAAGTTGGGGAAAGGAAGGATTTAGAATTTTTCGACTAAAAATGTCAGATGTATTTAATATGCTTTCAAACTTCTGATTGGATTATTTCGAGAAAAAAAGCCAGGGATAAATAGGTATAGAAGGAAGGGTGATTGGTTTCAAGTTGTCTTTGTTTAATGGCATATCAACCTTCATGAGCTATTTAATGCCAAATCCATCATTGGTTGGTTGGGTTTTATGGCATATCAACCTTTGGAGGTTATTTAATGCCAGGTCCATTCTTAAATAATCAGTTCTATTTCAAACAATTCAGTTGAGTATAAGTACACAGTTTAATTTTCCAAAACATTTCTATTTCAAGCTATTCAGTTTAGTCAAACAATTCACTTTAGCATAAGTATGCAGCTAGCTCTATTTAACCCATAGGTAGGGCCCTATCAGGTGCTACCATTCCGGGCCAAAGTGGACCTGGGAGTAATGACAATGAAGGAGTGCTCCGCATTCCCCAAAGCTCCAGCATCACTGGACCCTCACCATCAGATGGTTTAGTGTCATATCCAGGACACTCATTTGTAGGGGTCTTACCCCTCTGCGGAGGTGCAGTCGGTGTATTCTACAGCCCCAGTTGACTGGGCAATACACAGAGTATGGTGTAATGGTTACCGTCCTAGGAAATGGACACGGCGACACAAGTTCAAATCCTGGCCGAGACTAATTGCATTTCACATAGCACTAATACCCTTGGGAAAGGTATGAATCCAATTATTCTCCCTCTAGCTATGGGTAAATAGTAGGGCAGACTAGGTTCTTCAGCTTTGGTGAGGCAACTACTCTAGGAGAAGGAAACTCTGAATTCAAACCTGTTAAACTTCGCTTTAAAATTGACTGTGTCACATCCTGCCCGATCGGAGGGGTTGGTAAATATGAATACACAGAGTTAAATGTCAAAGTAGTTTTATTTCAGATAATTCAGTTTAGCATAAGTACAGTTTAGATGTCAAAACAGTTCTATTTCGAGAAATTCAGTTCAGCATAAGTCCGCAGTTTAAATGCAAAGAGCAGTAAACACAAGAAACCACGGTTTAGTTCTATTTAACCCATAGATAGGACTCTTATCAGGTTCTACCACTCTGGGCCAGAGTGGACCTGGGAACGATGGCAATAAAGGGGTACTCCGCATTCCCCAAAGCTCCAATATTACTGGAACCTCACCATCAGATTGTTTAGTGTCATATCCAGGACACTCTCTGGCGGGGGTCTTACCCTTCTGCAGAGGTGCAGTCGGTGTATTCTACAGCCCCAGCCGACAGGGAAAAAATATTATCGTAGAAGGACAATAGTAGAATTATTTAACCTATAACTGGGAAGATAAGAGATTTCATGCCTTTACCAAGAGTATTTGTCTGAAAGTGAATATAATAGCATTACTGGAGTTTGAATTCAATCATCACGATGTCGCAGTTCAACTCGTGTGTATGGGAGCGAGTGAGTGAGTGTGTGTTGGGTTTTACGATATATCAACCGTTATTGTTTACCTAATGCCAAATCCCATTTATACATGTATATTGAATATATATAATTTGGTTGGGTTGGGTTTTATGGCATATCAACCATTGTAGGTTATTTAATGCCAAATCCACTTTATACATATATGTTAAATATATATGATTTGGTTGGCTTTTATGGCATATCAACCATTGTAGGTTATTTAATGCCAAATCCTCTTTATACATATATTAAATATATAGGATTTGGTTGTGTTGGGTTTTATGACATATCAACCATTGTAGGTTATTTAATGCCAAATCCACTTCATATATACATATATCTGATTTGGTTGGGTTGGCTTTTATGGCATATCAACCATTGTAGGTTATTTAATGCAAAATCCTCTTTATACATATATATTAAATATATATGATTTGGTTGGGTTGGTTTTTATGGCATATCAACCATTGGCGGTTATTTAATGCTAAATCCTCTTTATACGTACATATTAAATATATATGATTTGTAAATGAACAACTTGCAGGCATCAGTTTTTAAATGAATTAGCTTATTTAATGCCAAATCATATATATATATATATATATATATTTATTTATTTATTTTCGGTTAAAGTCCACGGATTGTTTCGTTTTTAAAATCTTCAAGTGAAGACGTTCGAGTCATTTTTCTTATGACTCGAACGTCTTCACTTGAAGATGGTGAAGAAAGTGTACCATACATTTTTAAACGAGCAAAAACTCATTTGTTTGCACACAGTTAAATACTTTCACGTATTATTATTCAAGATTAATTCTATCTAATATTAGTTTTTTGCCCACAATTAAATGGTTCAAAGTGTCGCTATTTATTGCTTGCATATAGTTAAATTGTTTCTTGTATAGTCAATGAATAAATATTTCTTTTTGACCCATAGATAGAACCCTAGCTGGTACACCCAGTGAGAGTGGATCTGGGAGTAATGGCAATGAAGGGGGACTATATTCCCTAATGTTACTGGGTTGTAGCCTCACCATCATATGATTTAGTATCATATCCAGAACAATTTGTGGGTATCCTTGTGGTGAAATGGTTAAAGTGATGTATTACGGAATCGTAGTAAGCGAGTTCGATCCCCAGTCGTGCTATTACGTTCACTTTCAGACAAATACCCTTGGGAAAGGTATGAACCCCCTTCTCCCCCCCAGCTATGGGTTAAATAGTACCACTTCTAGGAGAATTGCTTTGGCATTAAATGAACTACAAAGGTTGATATGCCATTAAACAAAGAACTCAAATCTAGAAAACTTGTTTTTTTCGTGGGGCTTCTTACCCCTCTGCAGAGGCGCAGTCCGTATATTCTACAACGAGAGAGAGAGAGAGAGAGAGAGAGAGAGAGTTGAGAACATCACTTGACTGAAATCTTTTCAAATCACCAGGGTAAATAAAAATAGAAATTATGAGAAAAAAAAAACAAAAAAAAGAAAAAAACGGTGTGATGCTGACAAAAAAAAGAGGGGGGAACTAAAATATTGAAAATTTATAAAGAAAAGATGATTAAGTAACCCAGTATACTTAATTCTTCTCTTTTTCTTCGGAAAAATGTTTATGTAAAGCAAACATACATCAAGTATGACGTCACACACCGTTATGTACATTATACAAATGTCTTTTCTTTTTCATGAGAGTGAATCATTTAGAGCTATTTTTTTTATTTTATTGTGTTTGGTTTGACAGTCTAAGTTGAATACGGTTATTTAATGCTAAATCCTGCTTTATATATATATATATATATATATATATATATATATATATATATATATATTAATTCTTAGGTGAATAGTTTGTTAAACGTGTCAAAGTTCATTTGTTTGTACTCAGAAGAACAGTTGTGGTACTAAATAATTCATAGCGGGAGGGTGGGTAAAGAGGTTCATCCATTTTCCTCAGGATAATAATCTGAAAGTAAACATTAAATTTGTGGGTGCTTCTTTATTTCGTATTGGGCGATGAAAATTTCCGACATTTTGAACGCCTTGTCGTGGTGAAATGGTTATCGAACAAGTCATACACATCAATTACTGAGTAGCAAGTTCGATTTTCACGAGGTGCCTCATAGTTGCTGCCATTGGACCAAACACAACCGACACTTAGTTTTTAGACATAAGTTTATTACGCACTTAGATGAGTGACGCCCTTAGGAACAAAAGATTGTTTAAGCAAACTGTGGCTTGTTAGCCAAGGGAAGAAATAATTAATGAATAATTTCTTTCCTAATATTTTGTTCTTTACGAGGGGCAATTGATAAATTTTTAGCATTAGGGACAAGGTCATGAGTTAGAGAGTTCTGACAACACTCACTTGCCTGGCGGATGGTCAAGGATTATGCTGTATTCCAGCAAGGGAGGTAAGACCCTCCTCCACACACAAAAAAGGGTCTCGAATATGACACATCTGATGAAGACGCTCTAGTTCTGGAGATTTAGGGAGCGGGGAGTACTCCCTCATTGCCATTACTCCCAACTTCAGGGTTCCATTTAGATGGATTCGATTGAACCGTGTTAAAAAAAAAACACACAAAAAATACTAAAACTAGACAAATATATAAACGTACAATGAACGAGATTCCCTAACCTCTAGGTATAAAATAACCCTTGAAATATTAATAGGCCGTCAAAAATTAATCATAAATTCATTTCAACTCTTAATCGATTACAGTGAAAATATTTGAGGGTTTCATATTTTCTCCAGCAAAAAACGGAAATTGGAGTGAAACTGTCGAGAAAAAAAAATCAGTTTCTTTGGGTGGGGTGGGGTGGGGTGGAGAGGGGGTTCTTTGTTTAGTGGCATATCAAACTTTGTAGATTATTTAATGCCATCCTTCTAGAAGGACAGTTGTGGTATTATTTAACCTATAGCTCAGAACATAAGAGGTTCATACCTTTCCCAAGGGTATTTGTCCCAAAGTGAACGTAAGAGCACGACTGGAGTTCGAACTCGCTTACTATGATTCTGCAGTCCATCGATTTAACCATTGCACCAAGAGGACACCTCCTCGCCTGTCAGTGTGCAATCATCTACGAGTTAAGTATGAAGGTCATATCACCTAAGGAGATCCAAGAGAACATGAAAATAACACTAAAAAGAAAAGGTTTCCCCTCTTCTACAGCAAATGTTGACAAATCAATTCTTTTCTAATCGTATTTTGTTGACCTGTTCCTTCTTTTCTATATTCTAGTGTTCTGAGTTTTTTTTCATCATGAAATATGTTTACAATCAAGGAACACAAAAAATAAACAAAATAGTTGTAATTTACGAAGCGTTTTGCTCAGATATGGTACAAGGCCGTATGAATGGGGCGCCCAAGATTTGCTAGTCTAGCTTGCTAACCATTACACCACCTGATAGGTTTAAAATCAAGGAACACGAAAAATAAACAAAATAGTTGTTGGCTATAAAACAAAACAATGCGGCTATTGTTGATCTGTAACATGAAGAATTATTTTAAGATAATTATACAAACGCCATAATAAAAAGAAATCATAACAAATGCAGTTTATACAGATATATTAAATAGGATTTTAAAAAATATATTTTGGCAGCATTTCTTCGTTAATACAAATTTCACTAAACATAATAGAAATTTTATGTCTACATATTTTCTTTTGGATCCGTTCGAATTCCCGTATTACTTTTATCGTATTCGGGGGGGGGGGGAATTGATTTATGTATTGTCCATAGTTGTATGTATCCCTAGTACTTTCTGTCCGACTTTGGGCCATCATCAGGGGAGGATCTATTACAAAAGTGATGTAACTATTATGTTTAATGAAATTTGTATTAAATATGATTTGTAAACATTTTGTTGATAACATTTTTAAATGAGCCCAAGCTCAATTTTTTTGGCACACAGTCAGATGGTTTCAAGTATTGCTATGCAACAGTAACAATTCAATTAAACACCAGTCATTTAGTTGCCCACACTTTAAATATCTAACATTTCTATTTGACCCATTGGTAGGTTCTTATCAGGTGCTACCACTCCGGGTTAGAGTGGACCTGGGGAGCAATGGCAATAACAGTTACACTATCTCCCCCAAAGCTCTAGGACTAAAGCCTCACCATCAGATTGTTTAGTGTCATATTCAGGGCACGCTTTTGGTGTGTGGGGGTTATCCTTCTGCAGAGATGCAGTCGGTGTATTCAACAACTCAAACCAACTGGGTTGCATGAATAAGGGTGAAATAAAGAAAGAAGCAGAAGATATGAAAAGGCCTTAATAAATAACTGAATTAAACAGAAAAATCCTCAAAGTGTTGTGCCATTTTCCAGTTATCTGATCTTTAAAAAAAGTATCTTTATTTAACGGAGGAAAAATACAAAAGAGAAAAAAAGGGTGTTGAAATTTGTTTGAAAGAGAAGAAAAGTTTTTTGTGATTCCACCAACAATAAACGGACAATGAAATAATCAGGCCAAATTGTTATTTGTTAAACTTTACTTCGTCTGACACACAAGCCTCGTGTTGCTTTCAGTATCTGCAGTTACAAAGTGGTCACCCATTTAAAGTTCTCAACAGGTTCATCGTTGCTTAACTTTGGTGATTTAGTGAGAACCGGTGCTTTCAGTGTGACTTGACCGTCAATCAGGCCAATTTGTTGCCTGGATAGAATATATTATGTTTGTAAAATCTTTCTGGAAGGCGTTTATTATAGAGACATTTGGACTGTAGGTTCGTTTCTCAATTATGCTCACTAACCACTGTCTTGTGCCAGGTTTAAGGAAAATTCAGAAAATACATCAATCATCGCCATGAAGCAATGGTTAGCAAGCAAGTCTCGCAGACGATTTTGTAGCAAGTTCATTTATCCGCTGATGCTCAACACTTCTGACCTTGTGCCAGACTAAATGATGATTCGTAAATATTAATGATTCCTCTGCTGGAAAAGGTGTTAGTCGGCAGTTATAAAAGAAAATCCAGTTTTTCTTTGTCCTTAAGAAAAATTGTCGGCAAATAAATATTGCACGAAAATAAAAAGTCTGTGTAAATGAGAAAATGAAGGCTGATGATATTGCAAAACTGTTTCCTCCCTTGTTCATAATAAATAAAAGAAATTCCAATCCAGTCAGCAAAATTGGAATTTGCTGGTCAAGTCAAAAGAGTCATAAAAATTGCCGAATTTTAACTGACTTTTTACCGCGGGTAGATTTGACTGAAAAGATAGCTAGGTTTACCATCTCGTTCCTGTCTAAAAGTATCAGCACAATATCTAATTTGAAAGTATTTGTCCCGTCCCTGACGTGAACAGATTTGACGCAAAGTAGAGTTTATTGTTGGTCCTTCACATGTGCGTGTGGTTAATGAAAAAATTGCTCCGTCGGCATTCCCTTTTAGGACACCCTCATGAATCTAACCTGATCTCACTCCTTTGAATTCATCGAGAATAGGCATATTATTAAAATTGACGAGAATCAACTTCATTCAGTGCAAAAATAAATGAAAATGAGGTGGGGGGAGGGAGAATCGGAGTAAGAAGATTGTATCTATTTACTAAGTAGGGGAAGCCGACCTGCCATAATCACCAGCTTTTGAAATCCTTGCCAAAAAGATCAAGCTCAGTAAAGTTGTAATGGTTAAAGAGACTAATTTGATCATCATTGCTCTACCCCTATTAGTACGGTTAGTATAATCTTTTTTTAATTACTTATTTATTTAGGCACACAAGTTCTATTGGCCTAAAATGTCACAATATTTATTACCGGGTATTTGCGTCTGAAAAGTTGTTTACATTGAATAAGATAAGCGATGAGAGAGAGAGAGAGAGAGAGAGAGATGAAACTTTCAAATAGTGGTCGTTTTGGGTTACAGCCTTTTTACGATTACAGGTTGTGCTAAAAAAACAAAAAAAATTATATAAGAATGACGCTCAGGTTTACCTTCAAATATGACACAACGTCGAGGAGATATATTCTCCCCACCCCACACACAATGCCGAGGAAATGTATCCCCACCCACGTCAAGTGTTATTGTAAAGACTCTTGTGCGTATACGGGAATTTTGTCGAATTTATTTCCCCAGATATCAAGAATTAAACATCTCCTTTTAGTGTAATGATGTGGAGGGGGGGAATGCTGCTTTGGCAAACGTCTCCTCAAGCTGATCCAGATAACCAAGATTGATTTTATCGGCATGTAAAGTCGTCTCGGGCTATTTTATGCCACAAGGTAAGGAAATCACGTTCATTGTACATTTACATATTGTGTAGTCGTTTCTTAAGTGCCTTTTCTTTTTGGCACATGGTTCTATCGAAGACAATTTTTAAACAGAACAATTTCACCCATACATGGGTCTGTAAATGGTGTTATAGCCCCCCCCCCTGGCCAGAATGAATGCGAGAATAATGGCAATGAAAGAAGCACTACAATCTCCCTTGATATCCAGTAAAAAGAAGCCAATTCAGCCAGACACCAAATACCAGTGTGAGCTAAAAGTTTCGCAATATTTTGGTAGTACGGGCTACTTTGCAGCGCATACTTCAGGTGACGGAAGCAGTTCAAGTCGTGGTAGGTATTCACCGTGATTAAGTAGTATCGTGGTAGTTGGTGTGCTGACACGTCATGCATTGCTCAAAGTGTGATTTGACAGTCTGGGTTTTATGGCATATCAACCCTTGTTGGTTATTTAATGGCAAATCCTTTTCGTTCATGTACATTAAAATGTGATCAGTAAACATTTTTATAACATTTCAAAACAAGCCTGGGCTCATTTTTAAAAAAAATGTTTTCAACTCTTTCTTATACGAATAATTCTATTTACGATTCGTTGGCTCAGAGTTAAATGGTTTCAAGAATTTTAATATAACAGTAACAATTTGACATCAGTCAGTTATTTGCACGCATTTAAATAAATATACAAATTTGATTTTTAAGTGAATAGTTTGTAGGTTATTTTATTTTAAAATGATAACTAATTAGTACACTAGTATTGCTATTGTTTTTACACAGTCAAATGGTTTGAATAATTGCTATCTTACACTCATAGTTCTATTCAATATTAATTTATTTGCACACATTTAAGTGGTTACAAGTATTGCTATGTTATACCAATATTTCAATATAGGCAACACAAAGTGTTTCCAGTATTGCTATTTAACACTAATTATTCAAGTCAACGTTACTCATTCGTTTGCACACAGTCAAATGGTTTCAAATATTGCTATGCATCACTAACCATTCAATTAAACATCAGTCATTTGTTTGCACACAGATAGGACCCTATCAGATAGGATCTGACAGCAATGGCAATGAAGGGGTACTCCATATTCCCCAAAACTCCAGCCTTACCATCGTATGGTTTAATGTTATATCAAGGATGCTCATTGGAGGAGGGTGTTAGCTCCCTGTAGAGAGGGTCGGTATATTCTACAGCCCAGCTGACTGGGTTAAAAAACCTCGACGATCAGGCAAGGTCAAGTAGGCCTAAAAGTGTGGATTCAGAGGTCGTTCAAGCCCTAGAGGCAAATCAACCAAGTAACTCTCGGAGAGTATCAGGCGAGCTTGACATCCGAGTCCATTGTGGTTCGTTACCCTCACAGCCTTGGCAAAAGAACCCGAAACTGACAAATTTTGTTTTACGTTACCAAAATATTAGAAAACTTTTGATTCACCACGTACTTCTATCTTTTCTCAAACGAAAATACATCCCCCCCCACTTGGAATTTGTAATGCAACAGAAAGAATCAATTAAGTGCAATTAAATAAAAGCACAAAGAACAATTGATAAAACAATATTCATTTTTAGCGAAGATCAGTTTAATGACAAAACTATGATGGGATAACCTTTTATCAGTTAGGATATCAAGATATTACTAAAAGGTTCGGGGAAAAAAATGAAATTTAATACTCTAAGAAACATGCTGAAAAGGACACTAGTTAATCTAATCTTGAAAGTCAATTTAATCATCCATCCAGGTGCCTGTTTTGCACCAGTTCATTTTGTTAATAACCAGTATATTCTATCTACTTATATAGAGGGTGTTTAAAAAAAAAATTTGATTCTTTTTCAAAAAAGGAAAATGTTATTTTGTAGTCTAATCGCTTGAGAAAATTAAAAAAAACTCAAAAATCTGTTAAATATTTTTCTTTTCACTAGAAAAGAAAAGGGCGTTCAGACATTAAGTATAAAATTCTATGTTTAAATGCCTTTTCTTTTCTAGTGAATGGCATTTCTATATATGAGGGAAAAAAAAAACGAAGAAAAAAGATTTTAGTCATTTCCATACAAACTGTTAAAATTTGAGAATTTATAAGAGAATTAGTCAAGTTATTAGATTTCAAAATGATTTTGATTTTTCTGAAAGACAATAAGTAACGTTTTCATTATCTTTATTTATACTTAGTCATTTGGAGATTTCACATAGCGTCGTGGTTAAAGAGCAGAACTACCGCCTCGAAATATGCGGGTTCAAACTCAAGTCGAGCTATTACGTTCACTTTCGAACTAATTCCCTTGGGAAAGATATTAACCCCACTATTAGGTTAAATAGCATCACTACTGTTCTTTTACAGGGATAGATCTGGCATTTAATAACCCACAAAGGTCGATATGCCATTAAACAAAAAATTAATTACGCGACACCCAGTGAGAATCGAACTTTCCAAATTCTTGATATAACAAAGATAACTACGAATTGCTGATTAGAAACCTTCGCTTTTTTTTCTAAATAGAATCAACACCATTATGAACTGCAGATACAACAGGAGCCCTGTGGATTTTCAGATAGTCTAATCTTATAAGACACTAGCGAAGTTTTCATCTTAAATGACTGGATTATGAATCAGCGCGTCTGCTCATTGTCTACGAGTCGAGTTGAGAACGCAGAAGTAGCGGTCGACTGAAATCCTTGCAAATCATTTGACTAAACAGAAGAAACTAGAGAGAGAATAAGTTGAAAGGAAAGAAACTGAAAAAGAGGAAGCCGATGATTTGAAATTTACAAAGGGGAAAAAAAAAGAGTGAAATAAAGTAGTGTAGTCTACCAAATTATTACCCATGAAAAAAAAATCATGAATACATTTAAACTTCCATGAGAATTTTTTTTAACCGAAAGAAAAAAACCCACCACATATTTACATAAATTTATTGATGATAGAGATGGATGCCTAGTGTTACAATAATGTTGGATAGTGTGCCTCGTCAGGAACAGAAAGAAAAGAGTCTCTCGTAATTGAACACGTGGAATCAATTTCAAGTGCTGTTGCTGTGTCATCTTAGGTGGACAGCCGAATTTCTACGCTGAAAATAACAGTTCTTATAGCTTCTTCCTATGAATTCCTTGCCTGCAACAATCTTTAGCAGTCCTACACCCAAGCTCGTCTCTTGTCGTGCGTCACCAAGACTCAAAACGCCTTTGGCATTTATCATACGCCCCACCAGCGTACAAATCTGGCTCAAGGCCGTTTTTAAGGTGGGTCCAGTCGCGGGGCAGAAGCCTACACGCATCTGGCATTGCCAAAAATACCCTCGGCCCCGCTGGCATTCCTCTCAGGCGCCAGGCAATAAATCTACCCCCAGAAGGGGGTAAATACCTGGGGGGACGGCCCTCTGAGGCCGGAGGAAATCTCCAGTGCTGAGGCAAACCCGGCCAAATCTGTGCCAAGGCGAAACACGGCCGGCCGAATACGACCCAACAACTGGAGAGGGGACGAAAAACGCCTTTTTCCCCTGGTGCATTCAGGCAGGACTTAAATAATCATACCAAAATGCCCCATCCAGGTCAATCACACAATGTGGTAATTTACATGCGCGCCAGCGTGTAGGTAGTCCTGACGTCAAACACGATTCACGATCAGGAGGATGAGAGTTTGATCTCCCCAATCACCCGTTTCTCTCTCCCTGATCTCATTTTACACGGCAGACATATTCGTCCATGCTTTGAGCTAACGCATGCGGGATTTCTCTCGCGAGAGTTGTCATAGTAATCTTGTTTAAAATCTACTTATATCACAGAATATGAAGGTCAATAGCTCTAATAAAAGAAAACGGTTTTCACATTAAAAAAAGACAAGAAGCAGACGATATTCTGCTGAAAGAGTGACAAACTACACAGATGATCAAGTGCTTCTCTCAAATACACCTGCCCAAGACGAATTCTAACTGCATAACCTGGAGCAAACAGCACCGGTCTCTACGTGAACGCAAATAAAACAGTGTTCATATGTTTTAAAGGAAGACGAGACATCTTCACTCTAAGTGGCAAGCCTCGTAAATTAGATAGGTTCACATACCTCGATAGTAATATCTCATCTTCTGAAAGCGATGTCAAACATACGCTCAGAGAATGCGTGAAGTGCTATTGACAAGTTATTGGTCATATGGAAATCTGATCTCGACGATAAAATAAAACGGTATTTATTTCTGGCTGTATCAGTGCTATTGTATGGATGCACCACATGAACACTAACGAAATGCATGGAGAAAAAGCTAGATGGAAACTACACAATAACACTTCATGCAGTTTGGAAGCAGCATCCCACAAAACAGCAGCTGTACGGCCAGTTACCTTTCATCTTACAAACTATCCAAGTAAGATGAACAAGACACGTTGGGCACTGCTAGAGGAGTCTTTTATGATCTCCTACACCAGTTTTGGTTGACCAGCATTTGCTCTGAGCTGACACTGGATGCAGTGTAGAGTACCTATCTAGAGCATTGCAAGATAGGGGGCGAACAGTTTGGTTTGGTTTTTATGGCATATCAACCATTGTAGGCTATTTAATGCCAAATCCTCTTTATACATATATATTGAATATATAGGATTTGGTTGGGTTTTATGGCATATCAACCATTGTTGCTTATTTAATGCCAAATCCTCTTTATACATATATGTTAGATATATATGATTTTGTGACTCAATGGGTGGCATTCGTTTCTGTGGATGTGGGGTGTCAGTCAGAGGATCCCTTTTGTCTGTTTTGGCTCAAAACCCACACAAAGGGCTAGCACGCGAGATTTCCCACGAGACCAGAAGAAGGCAGACAACAGAAGAAAACAGAATAGAACAGTCAACAGGAGAGAGGAGTCGACAGAAGTCGGGGGAAGTCGACGGTCAGAGAAAGGCAAGTGTGGAACCAGAGGCCGGGTTGGACAACGTGAGAGGATGAGTCAGCGTTTCTGGTGGCTTTGTAGGAATTTCGCTCGAATACACGCACGCGATAGTCCACAGAAAGCTACAGAAAAGTGTCACAAAGTTCTCTTCTTGCGCTTTGTGCTAACCCATGTCCGTGATTGTTCTTCTTTTCTTCCACCCTCTCGGTTGTGTATGTTGTGTTTTATGTTTATAAAGAAATGTGAAATAACCCTGGCCGGAGATGAGAGAAATCAACAGACGATCGGATGGCCATGAGTGGTTTAGGAGGTTGAGATAGAGGGGGTCAGCCAACGAATGTATTGTCACAATTTGGTTGGGTTTTATGTTATATCAACCATTGTAGGTTATATGTCAAATCCTCTTTATACAAATATATCAGATATGATTTGTAAACACATTTTGTAGATAATATTCTTAAACGAACCAGAGCTCTTTTTTGCACGCAGTAAGGTGGTTTCAAATATTGCTATATACCAGTTACCATTTGGCATCATTTCTTTTTTTGCAGACAGTTTGTTTTATTTGGCGCATAGATAAATCCTATCCGGCTCAGAGCAGACGTGGGAGCAATGGCAATGAAAGGGTACTCCATATTCCACAAATGTCCAAGGCTGAAGCCTTGCCATGAGATGGTTTAAATATATCTAGGACACCTGTTGGTTGGGGTCTCACTCTAAAGAGATGCAGTCAGTGTATTCTAACAGCCCCAACCGGCTGGGCTCTCGAGAGCAAATAGAGAGAGTCATGGAGATCCGTGCTATATGCATGACTTGATGATTATCATAGTCTCATTATACTTAGGGCCAGGTTGTGTGAGCTACAAGGTAAGCCTTGAGAGGCGTAGGGCTACCAAATGGGAACATATGAATTGCAGTGTGTTGTGTGTACTTGGCAAGCTGAGAGTAGATTACACTCGTGCATGGCCACCTTAGGTGCAAGCTATTGATCAAATTGGTTAATCTGCGCCTCTTGAAAATTCACTGTTATTGCTATACATCTTATGAGATGACTGACCAATGTTTAGGATTTCAGGTTCAAATGAACAGCTACAGCAGGAATTGGAATACACCCTACTAAAGCCTGATTGTCACAGCTGGTAAATGTCAAAAATGGAATCTGGACGTGAGGACACTTTACAAGAATGATATGCAATAAAATTCTGTTTTAAACTTGGAAAAAATGCTGCCACAGAAACGTATGGAATGCTTCAGACTGCTTTTCGACCATCTTGCATGAATCGAGCATCAGTTTTTGAGTGGCATAAGAGATTCAAGGAAGGCAGGGAGTCTGTGAGGGATGATGAGAGGTGTGGGAGGAGTAAGGAAGTCAATACACCAGAGTTGATTGGCCAAAGGCTTAGGGTTAGGGTTACTATATGTTGAGGTTTTAAGGTAGTTCAGGAAGATATTCCTTGGGAAGAGGCCAGCACTCTTCAAATCGGGTCAGTGGCATTTCTACCAGGACAATGCACCAGTTCACAACTCCATCTTTGTCACAGAGTATTTGACAAAGATGGGCATGAAGATAGTTTGTCACCCTCCCTATAGTCCAGATGTTGGTCCCTGTGACTTTTGGTTATTCCCTAAGCTCAGAGGCTGTCGTTATGAGACAATTGAGGAGAGGAAAGAGGCTGTGACGAAGGTCATTGACATGCTCATACAAGAGGACTTCCATTGGGGCCTTCTAGAAGTTGTTGGAACCGTACAAGTGCATTGCAGCCGGAGGAGCTTACTTCGAAGGGTACTAGAGTTTCATGTGTGTACTATCAATAAAAGTGCCCATACGAAAAAAAGTCTGGAAACTTATTTGATGATCCTCGTATTTACTTATACTGACTACAATATAAGTAAACAAAGCTTTTAATGGAGCTTGAATAAGTTTTAACGATTTTTATTCTCAAGTTATTTTCCTAACAGATATTTCTTTTCTCCAACATAGTTCCACTCCCCTCCCTATTTTGTTCTCATTTAATAGGATTATTTTTGCACAAGGCTGGAAGTGTGGAGCACTCGTAAGAATTAAAAACACTAACAATGACTTTTGACTCGCATAGTGTTTTTTTTTAATATTTCACCCTCCAAGAATTTTAAAACAAATCTAACTTTTAGTTTACATTTTACAGTCTTCGAGGGGAATTGATTTTGTTTAATTCTGTGAATTCGCTATAAGCACCGAAGAATTTTTCGGTTTTTTTTTTTTTTAAATTTTCATTGTACTTTTTTATTTTTTATTTATTAATAACGCAATCTTTACGTTGCAACAGTAAGAATCAAACTCGTTAACCATTACACTACCCAAGTCAAGCAATAATAAAAATGAACATTTGTTTCTCCTTTGAATTCTTTGAATTTCAATCTTGCTAACAACTTTCTCATGTACAAGATTGACCCCTAATTTTTACCTAAAAATTAAGTCGTCAAAATTCGACCTATACACGGGTATATCCCTGGAGATGCCCGTGGTGTAATGGTTATCGTAGCAAGATGTGGACACGGCGACAGGTGTTCAGGTCCTGGACCTGACTGATTGCATTTCACATAGCACTAATACCCTTGGGAAAGGTATGAATCCAATTATTCTCCCTCCAGCTATGGGTAAATAGTAGGACAGACTAGGTTCTTCAGCCTTGGTGAGGCAACTAGTCTAGGAGAAGGAAAACTTTGAATTCAAACCTGTTAAACTCCGCTTGAAAAATTGACCGTGTGTCATATCCTGCCCGAGCGGAGGGGTTGGGTAAATATGATATCCCTGGATTTTCCAAATCCTTTTATCAGTTACGGTAGTGTTCACCAGTACTATTTTGGCAAACTTAGTAAGGTACAAGGGCATTTAAAGATGAGGATGTTCTAATTGAAAAAAAAAAATCAGCATTTAAAATCTTTTTAAAACCTTGGCTCTATGTTCGACTTTGGTGATCTTTCCGAACATGAATTGTTTACTGTGGATAATAATGTCTAATCAATAGATTAATAAAAAAAAAATATAAAAGTCATTCACGTTATTACGCTGTGTGCAAATGTTTCCAGTTTTCAAATAATTTTGCGCAGACGATTTTGAAGTTTAGCAAGTGGGAGCAGCCACCTATTTTACCGACATACTCCGAATAATCTCCATGCTTCCTCACTAATTAATAATATAATTGTATGACCAGACAACAAAATAAGTTTCCCCACCCTGACAAAAACTAAATTCATTATCAACGAATGGTTCAATCAATTTTCATAAAATTTCATTTCAAGTAAAAATAAAAAATAGAATCTAAGGCGGAGGGATGGGGGGAGTATTGATACAATTTTTTTTTATTATTATTTGCATTATCAAGGGATTTAACATGTTATTTTCTTTGAGATATTTCCGAAAATTAGAATTAAATTAGGCCGATCAACGTATCTTTGGCTAACCCTGACCACTGTGGCTTTCATTGCTTGTTGGGGGGGGTCTCTGTAGCGTAGTTGCTAAATTACTGGACAGTGGAATCTTAGTAAGCGAGTTCTAACTCTAGTCGTTCACTTTCGGACAAATACCCTTGGGAAGAGTATGAATCTCCTTATCCACCCCGCTGGGGGTGGGGTTAAATAGTATCACTGTTGTTTCTCTACAAGGATGAATTTAGCTTTAAATAACCCACAAAGCTTGATATGTCATTAACTTAACCATAAGTAATGTGGCAGCCGGGAAGGAGGGTCTTGATTATTTTTACCGAGCTTTATTGGCTGACATTGACTTTTTCTCAATTTGTTTTTTTAAACAAATATATTACATGGTAATAGCGCATGAACAAGTTGAAGGCGTTTAAAACCGACCCCCCCCCAACTGCCTGCTTCAGCTTGACAGAGAGGAGGGTGTGTGACCACCTAGCAAATTGTAGATGAGATGAACTAGATGCAAGAGCCACTCCTACCGGGGTAAGGAATGAGCCTCTCCAAAAATCCCCTTTGGTATGTAGAGTTGGACATTTCTGAAACGACTTACAGCGCCTAAGTAATCTGGTATGCTGATGTGTAGTCGACTCATTCAAAACTTTAGGCACCTCAGGTGGCGTAATGATTATCAAACTAGACTGGCAAACTTTCACGAGAGAGCGCGATTCTCATTGGATACCCAGTCATAGGGCCTTGTGCCACATGTAAACAAAAAAAAAAAGTGAAGAGAATTAGGACTTCTAAAAAAAAAAAAAAAAAAAAAAAAAAAAACATCATATGTAGACTACAAGTTTAGACAAGAAACAGGTTTTTTAGTTATCCATGCGAAGATATTCCACGATTTTGATCAACAAAAGGCTGACCAACAAAGTGATGGTGTGACCTAGTTAGATACAACTACCTTTGGTAACAGCTAATAGCCTAACAAAGGTCATTTACAAAGCTCTTTGCTTCGATGTGGCACAAGGCCGAATGAATGGGGCACCCAAAGAGACTCGAACTCATTCGTGTAGGTTCGCTAGTTTAGCTTGCTAACCGTTAAATAGCCTAACAAAGGGCAAGTCGATTTAAAGGAATTGTGTGGATATAGATGCGCAAAAGAAACCTTGACTTTTAATGCAGATAATTAAGTATTTGGTAAAATTCAACGGGTGCATACGCTTAAGATCATCGGGGGGGGGTGAACAGACTTCTGTCAATTTTCTTTTTTGTAATTTGAACTAATTCGACTCTAAAACGCACTGCAAATTATTTTTCAGGGGAAAGAAAAGACATTTTATAAGAATTTGGGGGTTCATTTTCACATTTTAATTTAATGTAAAATGATCACCCATTTCCAGAACAACGTTAGTAAAGGCAGGTGACTAGATTGGAATTTATTTTTACTTTGTGGAGTGTGTGTGTGGCGGAGGGGGTGCAAACGTGTCACTGAAATGGGTGATCATTTTACATTGAATGTGAACCACTCTTAGAAAATGTTTAATTTTTTTTTTTTTTTTTTTTTTTTTTTTTTTTTTTTTTTTTTTTTTAGAAAAAAATACATAAAACTACGGTGAGTTTGAGGGTCGAATTAATTCAAATCACACAAAAATAAATAAAAATATCCCCCCCCCCGGTGAACATGTAGAACAAGAGTATATTTTACAACTTAAAAAAAAATTGTTTCTAAAATTTCATCTTTTTCAAATTCTTTCTGGTTTTAATATGAATTTCATGAATAGATTTAATCGTTACATGTAAGTGACTTTATCAAGTCGTTCTGATAGTATCGGTTCCAGCTTGACCATCGAATTTAAGTGATAAATCTGTTAACTAAGGAGGTTGACCACTTAGTAACAGCAGATATTGGAAGCAAACAAACACTTATGTACCGGACTTAGTAAACAATATACAAATGATGTATTTTGTATCAAAAGTATTTTGAATGATTTTACTTCGTTTTTTTATTCTTGAAAATTGAAGCAATGTGAATTTTTTTTAACTTAAAAATGGAGACAAATATCTACAGAAATTTTTTATATTTCACCAACAGCGGTTTTAAAAACCTAGATAGGAATCTGAAGAAAAAAAAAAAGATTCGTAACTTAAAAACACTTGTCAGATTCAAACTAGACTGGCTTTGAATAAATTCATTTATTAAATATGTCAGGGAACTTTTTACCTGGATAAATTGACGTCATGTAAAAGAACAAATTTATAGGTTGAAAATATAAGTAAATAAATTAGGTACTCACCTCTTCCTGCATTTTTGTTGGTTTGAAAGAAAAAAAAAAAAAAATGAAGTAATTTTCAGAAATTTGTTCGAAGTGGCTGATTTTCAACTCCAAACGAAAATTTGTTTCATTGGAAAAATAGAGTCGAGGTGAAGTTCACAACGTTTCGTTTCATTTATAAAATTGATATTTACAACTTTTCACCCCCTTTAAAATGGCCGAAAAATCAAAATAAATAAAATCAACGAGTCTATGAAATATAACTGGTTTGCCGGTTCCAAAATAAAGAGATAAATAAAACAAGTAAATAAATAAAACAAATAGAAGGAATAAAATTGTTTAAAAACGAGTATCGGTATTTTTTAATATTTGAATATTATATATGTTATACTAAATTAATCTTTTAATATTTGGAATCAAATGGCTTTTTTTAAAGTTCAGTAATCATTGATTTATGTCAACAAATTGTAAAGAAGATTTTCACCCAGGGTATTTCGACATTTTCCAATATCCTTCACCTAAAAAAATGTAAAATTTCAATCGACCAATCCATAGGTATTGAATATTGTGACTGAAGGAGCAAAATATTCTTACTGTCTTTCTTACTTTATGCTTGATAATAAAAAAATATCCACTAAACCGTTGTTGTTGTTGTTGTTCTTCTTCTTTTCTTATTCTTATTCTTATTTTATGGTTTGAAGACGGGTTTGGGGAGAGGCATCAAATTCATGAATACTTATATCACTTGCCTTTCAGTTTCTTAAATCTCTCCCCCACCCACTGCACAAATATGCATTAAAAAATCATTTGTTGTTTGCAGAAATGGAATTCGATTTAAGAATGTCATAAAAAGTTTGAAAATAAAAATGAATTTTTAATAAAAGAAAAGTTCAGAAAATCATTTTCTCATAAAGTGGAACACGTAATCGTAGTGCGTCCTTTTATTTACAGAGCTTTATCATATTTACCAACCCCTCCGCTCGGGCAGGATATGACACAAGGTCAATTTTTAAGCAGAGTTTAACAGGTTTGAATTCAGAATTTTCCTTCTCCTAGACTAGTTGTCTAACCAAGGCTGAAGAACCCAGTCTGCCCCTACTATTTACCCATAGCTGGAGCTTTATGCTTTGGTATCGCACATAGGCCTCAGGTTGTTTACACTGCTGCTAAAGTGGTCACTCATCTAAGTACTGAACAGGTTAAGCATTGCTTAACTTCAGTGATCTAGCAGGAACCGGAGCGGTCAGCGTGACTTGAATGTTAAGCAATTCCGCTCCGTGTTGGTTGGCAATAGGATTTTTAAACAATCTAAACATTTCAGGTCTCGTCTGAGACAAAACTAGCGGTGAGGAATCTTTTCTTTTTTTTTTTTCTCGTTGTGGGGAAATTTTTACCCCAGAAGAGGAGAATCTTTTCATATTTAAAAGCCTCATTAAAATTTGTTATCAATTAATAAGACTCGATACAAAATTTAAAGAGGGGTGGGATGTGACTTGCCTAGTGTAATGGTTAACGAGCTCTGCTTGTAAGCCTTTTGCAGCAAACCAAAATAAGGTTAATTTTAGTAAATAACAGCAACATCTTAAGTGATAACTTTTAGTCAATAACTTATTCCAGTTCTAATTGGCACATTAAAATTAGGCGCCGGTAGCGTAATGGTTATCATTGTAGGAAATGGACACGGCGATCCGAGTTCAAACCCAGGATCAGGCTGTTTGTATTTCACATCGCTCTAATACCCTTGGGAAAAATATGAATCCAAGTCTTCTCTTTCCAACAATGGGTAAATATTAAGACAGATTGGGCTTTTAAATATTAGCATGGCAACCGCTCTCGGAGAAGGAAAACTCTGAATTCCTACCTGTTAAACTCCGTCACATCCTGCTCGTGAAGAGGGGCTGGTAAATACATATATTATTTAAAAGAAATAGGAGTCTCCGTGGCGAAGTGATTAAAGTATTGGACTGTGATATCGTTATAAGAGAGTTTGGACTTAAAAGACAACAATACTGAACTTTTAATGAGTTTGTCAAATTGTGTTTTACAAGAAAAGAATTCGACTTGTAAAGTTTATGAGTGCAATTTTCATAAGTCTTTTAATAAGACAGTGAAAATCCACACTTGATGCTTCAAAAGACCACACTCGGCCTTAAGGCTACAAGTTCCACGTCTTTAAAATAAACAATTTGTTTAGTTTTGTTTTGTTTTCTTTGAAGCAGTACTTAATGGGTTAGGAAACTTCTCGGATCTTTTCTCGACAGCCCCGAGCAGAATAATCCGAAGGAGAGCGTCTGTCTCTTCAGATCTTACGTCCCTTTACTTGAACTCTCTAAAGTTGAGGGACGAATGATGATGATTTAAATATTCCTGCATCTCTATCAAACCTTAGCAAATGATCTACACAGGTGATTTGCCGTCGGGTCGGCGAGGTTTAGAATATGTTGACTATCTCTTGCTAAAGAGGCAAGACTCCTCCCAAAAAGAGGATATCCAGAATATGACACTAAATTGGTGGTAAGGCTCCAGGTCTGGAGCCCTGTGAAGTACCTCTTCATTGTCATTACTCCAAGGTCCACTCTGACCTGAAGTACTTGATAGGGTCTCATCTAGGGGTCAAATAGATTTGTTTTAAAATTATTTCTAATCGACTGGATAGTGTGGAAAAAAATTCACTCATGAAAGAACTACATGGTGCATTCAATAGGTTTCCCGACTTTTTTTGTACAGGCATTTAAAATTGTCGTAGACTCTTGAAAATTCACTATGTTACTGCTATACATCTTATGAGATGACTGACCAATGATTTCAGCTTCAAATGAACAGCTACAGCAGGAATTGGAATACACCCTACTAAAGCCTGATTGTCACAGCTGGTGAATTTCAAAAATGCAGTCTGGACGTGAGGACACTTTACAAGAATGATATGCGATAAAATTCTGTTTTAAACTTGGAAAAAATGCTGCCACAGAAACGTATGGAATGCTTCAGACTGCTTTTCGACCATATTGCATGAATCGAGCATCAGTTTTTGAGTGGCATAAGAGATTCAAGGAAGGCAGGGAGTCTGTGAGGGATGATGAGAGGTGTAAGAGGAGTAAGGAAGTCAATACACCAGAGTTGATTGGCCAAAGGCTTAGGGTTACTATGTTAAGGTTTGAAGGGAGTTCAGGAAGATATTCCTAGGGAAGAGGCCAACACTTTTCAAATCGGGTCAGTGGCATTTCCACCAGGACAATGCACCAGTTCACAACTCCATCCTTGTCACAGACTATTTGACAAAGATGGGCATCAAGACAGTTTGTCACCCTCCCTATAGTCCCGACGTTGGTTCCTGTGACTTTTGCTAATTCCCTAAGCTCAGAGGCTGTCGTTATGAAAAAATTGAGGAGATGAAAGAGGCTGTGACGAAAGTCATTGACACGCTCATACAAGAGGACTTCCATGGGGGCCTTCCAGAAGTTGATGGAACGGTACAACAAATACATTGCAGCCGGAGGAGCTTACTTCGAAGGGTACTAGAGTTTCATGTGTGTACTATCAATAAAAGTGCCCATACGAAAAAAGTCTGGAAACTTATTTATTGATCCTCGTACACACAAAAATATAAATATGAAAGTATAATAAATGAAATTCCTTAACCTCTTAGCATAGAATAACCCTGGAATGGTTAAAATCAATAAGTCAATAAAGTGGAGATTTGTTTAAGGTGACGAAGTCTATTATAGAAGCAGGCATCTTTTTTGGATGAGCTGATAATAGAAAAATGATAGACCAGTGTGCAATAGGCTCTGCTGAAGAACACTCTTCAGGATTTTGAATTCATAATTTTTATTCTCCTAAATGGATTGCCCTATCAAGGCTCGGGAGACTCGTCTGCTCTAAAAAGGAGAAATATAGTAGTTGAGAAGATTCTGTGGTGAAAATCTTCCTATCAATCTTTAACATTCAAAGTTCTGGCACACACACACACGTATATATATATACATATATATATAATGCCATCACATTATATTTTGACCTAATTTGATCTCCTACATTGATTTCGCTGGGAATTTTTGTTGAAATTTTTACACAAACTTATTAAAATATGTCCATTTTGTGCCATGAGTATTAATATGAATTCAGGTTAGGAATTTGCTCCACCTTTATAAAACCAATTGTCAAAAAAAAATTTTCTTTTTTAAGAAACTATTCAAATATATTTTGAAAAGAACTAGGGGGAAGGGTACAATAATTTTACAGACTTACAAACTTTTCATTCAAGCTATAAGAAAAGAAAAACAGAAATGAAGAAAGAATTTTAGAAGCCGGCATTATGGCCAGTTATTAAATATGGATTAAACCAGTGTCCACTGCCAGTAGACTAGACGACGAACACGTATTACATATATTGGGATTGAAAACCACAAGAGATTTATACTTGGTTAAAATGAAAGGTAATTTGCTAAATTTTATATTGTATTTAGTGCGTCAAGTTATAAATTTTCCGTGAATTGCAAGTTTTACTTTATCTAACAACAAACAGATGCAGTAAATTAGCACAGAAGGAGTATAAGGCGAGACACGACTGGGTTGGCAGGGTGATCCACTAGGAAATGTGCATAAAAATTTAAATTTGACCACACTAACAAATGGTATATGCTCAACCCGGCACCTGTCCTAGAAAATGACACACATAAACTCCTATGGGACTTTAACATACAAACGGATCACTTAATCCCGGCCAGAAGACCAGACCTCATAATAATCAACAAAAAGAAGACAATTTGCAAAATTGTCGACTTTGCTGTCCCGGCAGACCACAGAATAAATCTGAAGGAATGTGAAAAGAAGGATAAGTACCTCGACCTTGCTAGAGAATTGAAAAGTTGTGGAACATGAAAGTGACGATTGTACCAATTGTAATTGGTGCTTTTGACACAATAAGTAAAGGATTATTAAAAGGCCTGGAAGACTTGGAAGTTTGCGGACGGGTAGAGACTATCCAAATGACAGCATTGCTGAAAACGGCCAAAATCCTGAGACAAATCCTGGAGACTTGAGGAGACTTGCTGTAACTCGAACTCCAGTGAAAAACCATCAGCTAACACTGAAGGGAAAAACTCTAAAGGAGTAAATAATATTAATGTTCATAATTTTGATAATAGAAACCAGTCTACTTTTCCAACTAAAACTGTACGTCTCTTATATATATATATATATATATATATATATATATATATATGGGACAGGCTGTATTTTGACCAGTCGGCTGGGGCTGTAGAATACATCGACTGCACCTCTGCAGACGAGTAAGACCCCCCCATGAGTGTCCTGGATATGACACTAAACAATCTGATGGGGAATTTCCAGTAATGCTGGAGCTTTGGGGAGTGCAGTGTACTCCTTCATTGCCATCGCTCCTAGATCCACTCTGGCCTGGAGTGATAAGGGCCCTATCTATGGGTTAAATAGAACTAATTGCATACTTATGCCAAACTGAATTGTTTGAATTAGAACTGTTTGATTAAACTGAATAGCTTAAAATAGAGTTTTTTTACAATTAAACTGTACTTACATTTAAACTGCGTGCTTATACTGAATTGAATTGTTTGAAATGGAACTGTTTTTGACATTAAGACTATACTTACACTAAACTGAATTGTTTAATATTGAACTGTTTTGACATTTAACTGTGTGTAAACAAAATCGGTACTTATACTAAACTGAATTACTTGAATTAGAACTGTTTGAATAAACAGAATAACTTGAAATAGAAATATTTTTTCACAATTAAACTGTACTTACATTTAAACTGCGAACTTATCCTAAACTGAATTGTTTGAAATAGAACTATTTTTATAAAAATGGATTTGGCGTTAGATAACCGACAAAGGTTGATATGCCATAAAAACCAACCAACCAACCAACCAACTAACCAGGTTGTAGTATAGAGGCTGCTAAACTGCAAGCCACCTAAACGAAAATAACGAATAATCAGCCTCTTCAATCAAAGTGTTGTATTAATCCCCCCTCCCAAAGAGCTTCTAAATGGAATTAATTTTTAAACATTCTTAATGTGACAAAGATAAATATATTCCAATAAACAATAATTTGTAATCGGTTATATATGTCTCTAAACATGTAGCCATGTAAACAGCCTTTAACGCGCTGTGTAAGTTTAGTGAAACCATTTACATAGTACTTGTCAGTTACTTATCAAGATGGACACTCAAGCTCCCGTCCACCAAAAAAAAAAAAAAAAAAAAAAAAAAATTGCATCAAATTTATGTAAAACTCAATTTGATCAGTAAAATCCTGGTGCCATTAGTAAGAGGGGGAATGTGAAAATATGTCAGTCAGAAATGATGTATTTATGATTAATTTTAACTTACCGGACATTGGCATGATGGTTAGTGTGTTCGCCAATGGCCCGGGAGACCTGGGTTCAATAAGATTCAAAAAATGGTACTTGATGTAGCCTTGCTTAGCACTCAGGCACAAGGTAAGGTAAGAATCACGGGTAAAGTGGAGCAATCCAGGGAAAGGAGTTGCGCCCCCGCTACACCTTGGTGTAGTAGCTATCGTAAAGGGAACCTTTGGGTCACCATCGACAAAAGGTCACCAACTTTACTTACGATATAACACAAACTATCTTAAATAGAAGGTTTCATTTATTACCGTTGATTATAATAATAATAGATGAGTTATCTTCTCCTTAACTGAGGTTAATTCGATTTAGTAATTACCAATGAAAAATGCTTTAAAATAAATTGTTTTTATTTCTGTAAACTAAACAAATTATATTATTACTTTTTATTTGAGAAATTCTTTTTATTTTATTTACGACTTGAAGTCTGACCAATTTTCTTTGACACTTTATTTTGAAAACCTAATTAAAAATATAAAAAGTTAATTCTTAAACTTGTTCTTGGGTTTAATTGTAAGAAATTAACTACCAAAATATAATTTAACATTTTTTAATTTTTAAAAAGTATCAATTATAAGAAAAAAATAAACCCTACAATATGTAAAATTTGGTTTTATATTTAAGTTCTGTTGTTTTTCAAATATTGTTTCTGTTCATATTGTTTTATCATTTTTAAAAATTGATATCAAAATTCATTTATCAAAGTTTCTAAATTAATTTATAAATCCTGAATAATCAAATTTGGCTGATTAGATTTTTTTAAAAGTATTTTATCTAAAAAATACATCTTTATTCTTTGATTTTGAGTACCGTTTTTTTATAGGACGATCTCTTTCTACGGAGGCTCACAAGAGAACCAAAATAAAAACATCACACAAGGGAGATAAACTTTTTCTGAAAATTTATTGACGTAGAAAAACATGGACTATTACGGTTTCAATCGCCATACTTTAGAAGAAAAGGTGAGTGACTTGTCAGTAAGAAATCAGGTTTTGTCGATCAAAAGTGCGTATCTTTTTACATGCCAAATGAAAATCGTAGTCTATCGCCATAAACTGTTGTTTATGTGCTTATTTGGTCGTATTTCTGTGAAAGTGAAGAATCAGCTTCTAAATGAGTTTTTGTTTGTGACAATTTTTGAATGTAAGTGAAAAAACATTCGATTGGTAACATTCGATTTGCAACCAGTTTAATGAAAAAATGATTGATCATTTTGAAATGTCCACGATCCGAAAAATGAAATTTATATTTCAATAAAAATCACTTCACCAATTGAGAAGTAAACATAACAAATCACAATTCCCCGTGTTACTTACGTCACATTCTCCGTGCTTAAATTTTTTACTTAAATCTTAATCATAAATAAAATCTGGTTTACGTTATTAATAGTTATTTCTCTCTGCCTCTCACCAGACAGAAGTTGACACAAGGTCAATGACCTGAAGGTCGATTATAGTGGGGGTTGAGGAAAGGAGAGCTCGAACCCTGCTGGACTATGCTGGTCATCGCCTCACTAACTGTAATATGAGCCTGATGTGCCTTGCTGGACATGAACCCAAACATGGATCCAGGCACGGATGTCTGATTATAGGTTAAACTGGACCAAGAGGACTAGTGCTATGCAATGCTGTCAATGACATTATCGCTCACCCGAAGCAGCCTCCAATCTATCCTTGAACACTGCGCCGGGCGTTATTTGTCTCTGCCTCTCATCAGACAGAGTTTGACACAAGGTCAATTACCCGAAGGTCGGATTATAGTGGGGATTAGGGGTGGGGATGGTCGGACCCGAAGGGAGGCTCGAGCCATGCTTGACTTTGCTGGTCATCGGCTCATTTAGGGCCTGGTGAGCCAAACATGGTCCAGGCACTTAAACTGGACAGCAAGGTCCAGTGCTATACAAAGGTGAAAAAGATGTCAATGCTGCAGCTCGCCCAGCCGAGGCCAGGGGCCTTTTGGCCTCAAGTCTGCCGGGCATGGATCATTTGTTAATGTTGCAGCTTACCCACCCGAAGGTGGGCCACCTGAAGTTGTCCCGCTGAAACTGGGAGCCTTTCCGCATCGAATCTCTCCTTGAACACTGCGCCGGGCCACGGCCCGGCTGGCCAGTTGCTTATGTTATTAATACTTTTTGATATTATTTCCATTTATTTACAAAATGGTGAGCACAAGGCTCTAAGGTTTGTTTTTGGGGGGGATGGAGCGGTCATGCCTTATCTATATGGTCTAATGGGTCCTAGATAGCCACATCCGCTAACCCATTCAACAATACAATATATAGACAATCATCCATCACCAGCCACGCTACATTCACCAAAATACCACACTTGCTCTGTAAGAAGACCTACTTAAAAAAACCGGAAATGAAGTGTGTGATTTTATTTACAAAGTATGATTTTAATTACAATATGTGTGTTGGGGATGGGAGAAAAAAAACCAAACGAAAGCGAAAACGAATAAAAACAAGGAAAAATTTCTCGTTTTGGTTGTCCTCCCATCCCCCTTCTACGATCTGGAGGCCGAGTGTTTTCCGGTGTCCGAGAACGCAGAAAACAAGCCGGACCAACCCATGTGGGGTGGAGGTTCTAATCAATTGGAACAAAAGAAAAAGCAGGGTTGGGTGCAGCGAGGATAGGTAGTATGAATTTATTCAGATGATGTTTCCGAGATTCTTAGATCTTATTAATACTGTTAAATAATGTTAAATGCTATTTTTATCTTTTTATTTTTTGCTTTGCCCAATATTCATACCTTTTAATATTCACACACACACAAACACACAAACACACACAACCACACACACACACACACACATGAAGCAATCTTATAATTTGATATAGAAATCAATTAAAATAGAATAAGGTGTAATTTTTTTATATGTTTTTTTTAAATTTTTTTTTTTTGTTGTTGTTTTAAATCGATATAATATTTCATTACATTAAAATCTAAACTCTTTCGCCTGTAGGGCGCAGATCTTTACTTGTATTTATAATTAAGTTATAATTTTATAAATTTATTTTTCGTATTTTTCGTACCTCATAGATATTTTTCCGCACTACAGCCTCCTCACTTTCTGTAATGCAGGCAAAACGAAATACATGTGTTTTTAATCACAGAGACATTTTCGCTCTAAATGGCGGTTCTCTGGAATAAGACAATTTCACGAACCTCAGCAACAGCGTCGCATCAACTGAAATTGATGTCATTAATTGCCGAGCGAAGGCGTGGAGTGCTGTCGATCGGCTTATGAAAGTCTGGTCAATCGGATAAAATAAAACAGGGTTTCTTCCGAGCAGCGGTGATGTCCGTACTACTCTATGTATTCACCACATTGGACATTGACAAAATGCATAGGGAAAAAGCTACACTTAGATTGTAAAAGAATGCTCCGGATTGTGTTGAACAAATTCTGGGAGTAACAACCCACGAAGCAGCAGTTGTACGGCCACCAACCTCACATCACTAAAACCATCCAAATAAGATGAACAAAACATGCGGGACACTGCTGGAGAAGTAAGGACGAACTTGGGGGAATTTCTTCTATGGTCACCTACACATGGACGTTCTCATAAGTGACGTTCTTCTATGGACCACTCCACATGGACGAGCCAGAACAAGTCACAACAGAAGTGTGCGGACACAGGATATAGTCTGGAAGACCTACCGGGAGCGATAGATGATAGAGACGAATGGCGAGAGAATCCTCGTCAGCAGCGCGATCTGATGATATATATATATATATATATATATATATCATCATGATCATGTCACGCTGCTAGCACGGATCTCCCTGACCCTCTCTTGCCACCCGTCTCTATCGTCCATCACTCCCGGGAGGTCTTCCAGGCTACATCCTCTATCGGCACAGAGCTGTTGTATATAGGTTCTCGGTGGTCGTCCAACCTTTGCTCGTCCGTGTGAAGGGGTCAGAATACATCCCTTATGAGTTCGTCCTTACTTCTCCAGCAGTGTCCTGCATATGTGGTTCGTCTAACTTGGATAGTTTTCATGATGGGTGGTAGGTAGCTATACAGCAGCAGTTTTGTAGGTTGCCTCTAGGACTTGTTCAATATTGATTTTTTGAACACTGGGGACAGAACTACAACCTCAGTAGGACGCACCCCTTTTTACCTGCGCGAAAGGCGATGCGGTTTAGACATGTGGTTTGAGTATGAGTCATGCTAATCTTTCGATGGCTGTGTTTTATTCTCATCTATATAAGTAAGTAAAGTTGTCGACCTTAGTCGACGGCGACAAGGAGGCTCCCTTTTCGATAGCTACTACACCGAGGTGTAGGGGAGTGCACTACTCCTTTCCTTGGATTGCTCCACTTTACCCTTGATACGTGCCTTATATTGCTGAGTAATAAGCAAGGAGGTATCAAGTACCATTTTTTAAGTCTTTGGTATGACGCAACCTGGGATGGAACCAAGGTCTTCCGGACTATTGGCGAACACTCTAGCCACTAGACTAATGAGCAGCAGTAGTTCCCCGATCCGCACACACACACACACATACGTGAGTGTGTATGCGTGTGTGTGTGTATTTACCCACATACAGAATACGATACAAGGTCAATTTTTATGCATAGCAGAATAGAATTTTTAGGTGGAGTACACACACATATATATATATATATATATATATATATATATATATATATACATGCTTACACTTGTACAGACGAGGGTTGCTCCGAAAGTAAAGCTTTTATATATTTCAATCGAAACTCCGACGCATACTGAGTGCATTAAAATATTCTTAAATAGAGCAAGTTTTCAGCAATTTAATCAAAGCAAAAATGTATCAACTCAATTTTCGTTTCATTATGCAACATGAGGCAAAACCATTCCTTTGCCGATGCCACCGACAATATCAACATAATTTGGGGTCTGGAATAAGCTTCAGTTTGGTTTCCAAAGAAACTTCCTCCTTGGGATCTGAATCTTCAAGCGGAGACGAGTCACAAGTCGTCACTTTACAATGAAGAATTGAGTGAAGATATGGAGTCTAGAAATGAATATGAGGAAATCTGATGATGTTGGTTGAGTGTGAGGGGCGTCAGACTAGAACGAATCGGTAAAATGAAGAATATTCAGAAATGGAGTGGGAGTACTTCTCAGGATTGGACTGATGATGATGATGATGATGACCACCAGCAGCAGCTGCAGCTTTCACCGTTTATCATTTATTGCCGTTTGGTCATTTTTGTTGATTTATTTATCTATTTATTTCTAGTTAAAAACAAACAAACAAATTCTTTTCTTTTACCAAGTTTATCATATTTACCAACCCCTCCGCTCGGGCAGAATATGACACAAGGTCAATTTCTAAGCGGAGTTTAACAGGTTTGAATTCAGAGTTTTCCTTCTCCCTAGACTAGTTGCCTCACCAAGGCTGAAGAACCCAGTCTGCCCTTTTTTTCTTTTACCAAGTTTATTGATGAAAATTGATACGAAAATCAGAAACGTAACTGTCATTGTTATTGTGTAATACTGGATGTTTTAAAAAAATTGATATTTCAGATGTACAGGGTGTTTCAAAAATATTGATATCATTTTACAATTTCAGAACAGGAATTTAGTCAACTCCATTGACCCCAGTTTTTTTTATCATGATGAACAAAATTCACTTCCAGATGGGTGGCAACATTGTGTCAATTCCGATGGTGTTTACTTTGATTAATGAAATTAGGTTCAAGCCTTTGGCAATATTTATAAGGATTAATTAATCATTCTTTTTCTTTTTCTTTTTTAGATGGATCAAAGTTGGGTTTGCAAATTGAAAATTGAAAATTCATTTTGATTTTATGTGCTAAAAAGTAAACTATAGTTTTCTCCTCCTGGGTGAGCCACAAAAAGAATCTCCATATGGACGACGACGACGACGACGAAGAAGAAGAAGAAGAAGAAGAAGAAGAAGAAGAAGAAGAAGAGGAAGAAGAAGAAGAAATGAAAGCTCATAGCAATCTGCGAAAAAAATTGATGGGAGCGAAATGAAAATGATTGACATTTTAAATGGAATGTTCTTTCAATGTAGCAGCACAATTAGTAGCTTTCATTTTTTTGTATAAGTTGTAATTTACTAAGCTTTTTGCTTAGATGTGGCACGAGACTATATGAATGGGGCACCCAATGAGACTCGTCCTCACTTGTCATGGTTTGCTTGTACTAATTTGCTAGCCATTACACCACCAGAAGTGCCATAAGATGTTATATAGTTGTTATCTCAAGTTGCATGTAATAAGAGGAAGTAGTTGAATATTTAAGATAACTCAAATCTCCACGAAGAAATGAAGAAAGAAGAGATACAATTAGTGAAAAATATTGCCGTCGTTCATGTGATAACTACGAAAGCCTTTCATTGGTGTATATTAGCCAATCAACTTCTTTGTTTTATATTTGTCCTCAGTAGATAACCAAGACAAGGAGAATAACTCATAAAAATGCACTTTTTATTTATTACCTCTGTAAAGAGTAGTTTGTTAAACAATTCTAAGAATTTAGATACATTTTTTTATTATTACGTGGATCATTAAATAAGTTTCCAGACTTTTTCGTATGGGCACTTTTATTGATATTACACACATGAAACTTTAGTTCCCTTCGAAGTAATTTCCTCCGGCTGCAATGCTCTTGTTGTATCGTTCCAACAACTTCTGGAAGGTCCCATCGAAGTCCTCTTGTGTGAGCGTATCAATGACCTTCGTCACAACCTCTTTCATCTCCTCAATTGTCTCATAACGACAGCCTCTGAGCTTAGGGAATAACCAAAAGTCACAGGGACCAACATCTGGACTATAGGGAGGGTGACAAACTATCTTCATGCCCATCTTTGTCAAATACTCTGTGACAAGGATGGAGTTGTGGACTGGTGCATTGTCCTGGTGGAAATGCTACTGACTCGATTTGAAGAGTGCTGGCCTCTTCCCTAGGAATCTCTTCCTGAACTCCCTTAAAACCTCAACATAGTAACCCTAACCCTAACCCTTTGGCCAACCAACTATGGTGTATTGACTTCCTTACACCTCCCACACCTTTCATCATCCCTCACAGACTCCCTGCCTTCCTTGAATCTCTTATGCCACTCAAAACTGATGCTCGATTCATGCAAGATGGTCGAAAAGCAGTCTAAAGCATTCCATACGTATCTGTGGCATTTTTTCCAAGTTTAAAACAGAATTTTATTGCATATTGCTGTTCATTTGAAGCTGAAATCATAAAAATTGGTCAGTCATCTCATAAGATGTATAGCAGTAACATAGTGAATTTTTAAGAGTCTACGACAATTTTAAATGCCTGTACAAAAAAATTCTGGAAACCTTTTGAATGCACCACGTACTTTGATGTTACATTTGATGTAACTTATAAAGTTGGGTTTGAGCCAGGTTATGACATTTTAAAATTTGGATTGAAAAATGGCCATTTATTTAATTGATTGATTGTTAGATTTCCTTTATTTTATTTATTTTTTGTTTATCAGTATTTTTTAAAAACGACCTAGTAAAAGCATTTTGGGGGATATTATTAGATTCACATGAAGATGAACAAAGATCAAAACTAGATGAGAAAATTTTAAAATAATTCGAAAGACGTATTAATCCTATTTTTCTTAATATTTCTGTTCATCTTCACACACACACACACACACACACAGCTCAGTCGACTGCATCTCTGCAGAGGAGTAAGACCCCTCTCCCGGAGTGTGTCCTCGATATGATACAAAAGCATTTGATGGTGAGGCTCCAGTCCTGGAGCACTTGGGAATTCGGAGAATGCCTTCATTGTATGATTCTATGCTAGTCACGAGGTACTTGATTGTAGCCTTAGTTCCGTGATGACCACATGCGTTTCCGGCTTGTTGATTTGTCAACTCCCTCTGACCCCACATTGTGTTTGAAACATCCACAGATGGGGGATGACACAGTCTATCCAAAAATTCAAACAGTTAGTGTCGTTTGTTCGAACAAGTTGCCAGGGTGTTGACAACTCAAAGACAAGAAAAACTTCCCGTTAACAATTAAAAACCATTCCTTGAAACATAATGGTGTAACAAAAATATCAATAATAATAATAATATATATATATATATATATATATATATATATATATATTTGGTCTGCTTATAAACTTTTTAACTGACTTATATATATATATATATATATATATATATATACTGTATATTTTTACAGCAAGTTGTTTAGACAAGTTCGGTAAAAGACTTTGGAACTTTTCTTTTTTGTAATCTAATGTTTTTTTCCTAGATTTCTTGATGATTTCTTTGTATCAGGGTCTACTTTATACAGAAGTTGCCGTAGGTTCTGCTTTCAAGCACTTTCAATCATATCAATCGATTGTCTTCAAGGGAATTATTTTTGTTTTTATCTAATTTTTTTTTTAGGTATTGTTTGTTTTTGTGGAATACGAACGCGCTTAGAAGCCGACCCTAGAGTTCGAACACACTTACTAGGCTGTCGCATTCCAACACTTTCGTGACTATGCCACGGAGACTTTCTTTGCCCATGATGACAATTAAGTTATGCCTGAGTAAGTATCACCCAATGTTTTCTTATATATATATATATATATATAGAGAGAGAGAGAGAGAGCTCAATATCTAAGATAGAGCTATTATATAATAATGTCTGTATTTTTTCGTATTTTTGATTTCCAATTCATTCCATCTTCTTTACTGCTTGATGATTGTTGTTTTGCAAAAACTTCATGAAACCCAGGGTTGCAAACTATTTTCCATGGATCAAATATATATATATATATATATATATATATATATATATATATATATATATATATATATATATATATATATATATATGTACGATTGCTGTATATTCGGACTGCTGAGGCAAAGAACTTAAATCCTAGACGACGCAAAACATATTTGTAGAAATATTTGCCTGATGAATAGGATTTCTTATTAAGAAACTGTATGCGACATTTTACTACCTCAGTCAGGATTGAGATCAGGTGTGTTTTGAAGATGTTCATCAACTGACTTTTATTGATGATAATTAATGGTATCTTTTGGTTCTCTGATAGAGAAAAAGGTTTTGATTTTTGCTTTAATTCAACACTGAAAAATAAATTTCAAAATAATCTCAAAACAATTCTTCAATGAATTCATTCTACAGTGGAGGAATTTCAGCGGCGTAGTGGTTAACGTGTTAGATTGTGATATCGTAGTAAGCGAGTTCGAGCTCTAGCCTTGGGAAAGGCATGAACCCACTTATCCTCCGGGTATGAATTGAATAGTACCACCGCTGTTCTTCTACAAGGTGTCTTTGGCATCAAATAACACACGAAGGTTGATATGCCATAAAACAAAGAAACTAAACCATATCTAGAGTGAAAAATTGTACGGAAAACCTTTTTTTGATTAAAAAAAGATCCCTATGAAAAAAAGCGTACCTGATGAAGAAAAAGAGGTTTTCTTTTTCTTTCTTTTATTATTGTTCATTTTTTATTTTTTAGAAATTACATAAATTTCTCTGAAATAATTCCAACTAATTTTCAAGGCTTAACAGCGTTTGTTGTTTTTGTGTTAATCATTGTTGAGACGTTGTAATTTTTTTTCTTTTTATTTTCATATTGAGGTCTTTTTTTTCTCCATTTTTTTCTTTCGAAAAGGTCCAAGTGATTCCATCAAAACAGAAACAAATGAAAATATCTTATTTACGTAAGAAACAAAAAGAAAAAAATGAAAGAAAAGAAAAACTTTACCTTAATTGTTTTCATTGTGTTGCAACGAATTTCAGCAATATTTTCTGTGTCTTGAGTCGCGAGCCTATTAATAAAGGAATCAAAAAGATGAGGTGGGACATTGATGTGACCCACTGACCCAAGCAACGAATCGAGAGGACAGGGCAAAGAAAAATTAGAATGACTGAATTTCAAGATCACGCAGTTGTTGAATTGATTAACTGATACCCAATAAAAACAGATAAATAAATTACTTCTACCCACAAAATCTTGTTAATATCTGAAAGTGTTTCTGCTTTTCAACAGGTGAATATTTTTATCTTACATATTTACAAGTGAAAACATTTATAGGCACCTCATTGAGTTTTGTAGTTTAATGATGTAATAAAAATTTATTCATGTTAAATTTAAAAAAAAAAAAATAGTGAGATTTCCAGAACTAGACTCTGATCCTATGCAAGTGTCGAGCTATGCGTAAGGAATCCCAATAACGAGAAATATGCCAATATATACAGTTTGTATTTACACAACACCTTCGCCAATCAGCCTCGTCAGCAAGGGGTTGTAGAATACACCGACTGTCTCTCTGCAGAGGGGCAAGACCACCCACGACGTGTGTCCTGGAGATGACACTAAACAATCTGATAGTGAAACTCCAGTAATGATGGAGTTTTGAGGAATGCGGAGTACCCCTTCATTGCTATCATTCTCCGATCCACTCTGGACCTGAGAACTGCTTGACATTTAAACTGTGTGCAAGCAAATGACTCATTTTAAATTGAATTGTTAGAAATAGAATTGTTTGATCATTTAACTGAGTGTATCAACAAAACGTGTTTACAAATCAAATATATTTAATTGGCATAATGGTTAGAGTATTCACCAATGGTCCAGGAGACTGAGGTTTAGCTATAACGCAATTATATAGATATCATTGGGTCATTCATGTGGATTACATCATCTATCCATCTTATATTGGCTTTTATAAGAAAGGATGTGGCCCCCATGTCTTAAATACGGTCCATTGGCAAAGCTATGAAATCAATTAAGATTCTTTATTTAATTTCCTAAAAGAACCCAGAACTCCGTATAAAAATGTTGGTTTCACTACAGCTTGGAATACAGAAATGTTGTGTTTTAAGAGAGAAGTTAAGCACCTATTTTTTGATGTATCAGTGACAGCAAGTCTCCTTAGGTCTCCAGGGCTCTTCTGAGTATTCAAGTCGATTTTAACAGTGCTGTGGTCTGTATGGTACCGATTCTTCTCCTAATTTCCAATTCCTCCAGTTTTCATTATCCAGTCTTTGAGGGCCGTTCGAAACGTACCAATTTCAATCGGTATTTACATGACCTTTATGTTCCACGACTTTTTTAGTTCTCCGGCAAGATCCAAGTATTCGTCTATTTCACTCTCTTTCACCATCCATACCTATCGGTTATCACTCTTGTTAAGTCTTCAAGACGGCATCCAGCATCCGCACAGAGTTAATAAATGTCGGCCAACACTGGTGTGTCCAAATGTTGGAGTCCATCGGAGGACATCGCTTATGAGTTCGTCTTTACTTTCTCCAGCAGTGCCTAGTATCTCTGTTTAACCTTACTTGGATAGTTTGTTAGATGGGAAGTAAGAGGTCAAACAGTTGCTATTTTGTTGGCTGCTGCTTGCAGGATATGTTGAAAACAGAATGCTGCCACCTTGTAGAGCTAATTATTCTTACTCCAGCTATGGTTAAAATGATAGGAGACACTGAGTTTTTAAACCTCGGTACGGCAACTAGTTTAAGAGAAGGAAAACTCTGAATTCAAACCAGTTGTAAAATCTGTTTAAAAGTCGACCTTGAATCATAATAATGCTTCTGGCAGAGGGGTTGGGTAAATATATAAGAAAACTTGACGACTGTACTCGAGGGCGACCCGAAGGCTCCCTTTTCGATAGCTACTACACCGAGGTGTAAGAAAGAGCACAACTCCTTTCCCTGGATTGTTCCACTTTATCCTTGATTCGTACCTTATAATGCTGAGTGGTAAGCAAGGAAGCATTACGTACCATTTTTTGAGTCTCTGGTATGACTCGAGGTGGGATTGAACCCCGGTCTCCCGGGTTATTGGTGAACACTCTACCCACTATTCCAATGGGCCGGTACTTAATTCCGAGGCTAAATTTTATTTTAGGCATGTGTACAATTATATGATACTGAAATATTTCCTGATGTGTATCTTGTTATTTATTAGAGGTATTAATAACATAACGGTTATTAATAAGGAAAAATGGTCTTGATAAGCCAAATTCAAATCCTGAAGTGAGTCTCTCTGGCATAGTGGCTGACTTGCTCGACTGTGATGTTGTAGTAAGCAAGTCTGAATTACATCAACTTTTGGATTAATACCTTTGGGAAAGGTATGACCCCTTTATCTCACCTACAACTATGGGTTAGATAGTACCAGAATTGTCCTTCTACAAGGATAGCTTTGGCATTAAATAACCCGCGAAAGTTGATATGCCATTAAACAAAGAAACCAATTCAAACCAATTGAATCTTGGACGAGATTCTTTGAGTTTCCTTCTTGAGAAAGGCATGAATCCTATAAATAGGATATACTGGGCTAAGCCTTATAGATAAGACAACTTGCCTAGGAGAATGAAAAATTCAAAACTATGCTGCATCCTTCTATTGGCGGAGAGGTTGGGGATATATATACGATACCACTGATATCCATTCATAACATATCGATGTTTTTCAGGAACTTTTAAAAGATTTTCTTACGATCAATAAACCTCGGTAAACTGTTGGGTGAATCGCATATATATATTTACCTACATACCCACACGAGCAGGTAGTGACACAGGGTCAATTTTTTAGCGGAGTTTAACGGGCTTGAATTGAGAGTTTTCCTTCTCCTAGACCGGTTGCCATACCAAGCTTAAAGCGAGTACTATTTATCTGTAGAGGGCGGGAGAATAATTGGATATATACCTTTCCCAAATGGATTAGCGCAATGTGAAACGCAAACAGCCTGGTCCAGGATTTGAACTAGAGTCACCGTATCAATTTCCTACGACGATAACCATCACAACATGAGCGCCTCCTTTGATGAATCGTATAAAGTATTTTGTAATTCTATGCAATGCTGCTATTTATGGCAATTGACGAAAGATTATCCTCACTTATCTAAGGTCAAGAATCTCATTTGATAACAAAATGGACAACAAAATATGTAATTACATACCCCAAAACATTTCTGCAATTAGAAAATTACATAATCGCATAAGAAGTAAGACACAGAATTGAGACCTCTCTCTCTCTCTCTCTCTATATATATATATATATATATCTGTTAAATTAAAAAGAAAGACTTGCACTTAAATGGTAACTGGTTTAATTATTGAAGCTCACACACTGCATAGCGAATGAACTAAAAAAAAAAAAAACAAAGATTTCCTAATCTACTCCACAACATTGTCCTCTTCTTTGGATTCCCAATCTTGTCCTCAATATCATCGCTTTGCTTGGATTCCTACATGAGTCCTAAACATAAGCCTTTTGATTCTCAACAATGATATTCTACCTTTGATACAGAACTATTTTTATCCAACTCATAAAGCTTTTTGGCTGTTTTCTTTGTTGTATACAAGTTGACATTTTCATTATTGGAGTAGTGGTGGTAAGACTGAGTTTGCATGGTCAAGACAGCAGGATGAATGAAGTAAGCCTGGTCAAGACAGCAGGATGAAAGAAGTAAACTTGGTCAAGCCAGCAGGATTGATGAAGTAAGCTTGGTCAAGACAGCAGGATGGATGAAGTAAGCTTGGTCAAGACAGCAGCATGGATGAAGCAAGTTTGGTCAAGCCAGCAGGATGGATGAAGTAAGCTTGGTCAAGCCAGCAGGATGGTTGAAGCAAGTTTGGTCAAGTCAGCAGGATGGATGAAGGAAGCCTGGTCAAGTCAGCAGGATGGATCAAGCAAGCCTGGTCAAGTCAGCAGGATGGATGAAGTCAGCCTGGTCAAGTCAGCAGGATGGATGAAGTAAGTTTGGTCAAGCCAGCAGGATGGATGAAGCAAGCCTGGTGAAGTTGAGCAGGATGGATGAAGCAAGCCTGGTCAAGTCAGCAGGATGGATGAAGTAAGCCTGGTCAAGTCAGCAGGATGGATGAACATAGTTTGGTCAAGTCAGCAGGATGGATGAAGCAAGCCTGGTCAAGTAAGCAGGATGGATGAAGCAAGCCTGGTCAAGTCGGCAGGATTAATGAAGCAAGCTTGGTCAAACTAGGAGGATGGATGAAGTAAGCTTAGTCAAGCCAGCAATATGGATGAAGCAAGCTTGGTCGAGCCAGCAGTACGGATGAAATAAGCTTGGTCAAGTCAGCAGGATAGATGAAGCAAGCTTCGTCAAGCTAGCAAAATGGATGAAGTATGTTTGGTCAAGCCAGCAGTACGGATGAAGTAAGCTTGGTCAAGTCAAAAAGGTTGGATGATGCAAGCTTGGTCAAGCCATCAGCATGGATGAAGCAAGCTTGGTCAAGCCAGCAACATGGATGAAGTAAGCTTGCTCAAGTCAGCAGGATGGATCAAACAAGCTCTGTTAAGCCAGTAGGATGGATAAAGCAAGCATCGTCAAGCCAGTAGGATGGATGAAGTAAGCTTGGTCAAGTTAGCAGGATGGATGAAGCAATCTTTGTCAAGTCAGCAGTACGGATGAAGCAAGCTTGGTCAAGCCAGCAGGATGGATGAAGAAAACTTAGTCGAGCTAGCAGCATGGATGAAGCAAGCTTGGTCAAGCCAGCAACATGGATGAAGCAAGTTTGGTTAAGCCAGCAGGACGGAGGAAGTAAGCTTGGTCAAGCCAGCAGTACGGATGAAGTAACCTTGGTCAAGCTAGCAGAATGGATGAACAAAGTTTGGTAAAGCCAGCAGGATGGATGAAGCAAGCTTGGTTAAGCCAGCAGGATGGATAAAGCAAGCTTGGTCAAGCAAGGAGGATGGACGAAGTTAGCTTGGTCAAGCAAGCAGAATGGATGAAGCAAGCTTGTTCAAACAAGTAGGATGGATAAAGCAAGCTTGGTCAAGCCAGCAGCATGGATTAAGCAAGCTCGGACAAGTCAGCAGAATGGATGAAGCAAGCTTGGTCAACCTAGCAGAATGGATGAAGCAAGCTTGGTCAAGTCAGCAGAATGGATGAAGTAAGCGTAGTCAAGCCAGCAGGTGGATGAAGCAAGTTTGGTCAAGTCAGCAGGATTGATCAAACAAGCTTGGTCAAGCCAGCAGGATGGATAAAGCAAGCTTGGTCAAGCCAGCAGGATGGATCAAGTCAGCTTGGTCAAGCCAGCATCATGGCTGAAGAAAGCTTGGTCAAGCCAGCAGGATGAATGAAGCAAGCTTGGTCAAGCCAGCAACATGGACGAAGCAAGCATGATCAAGCCAGCAGCATGGATGAAGCAAGCTTGGTCAAATAAGTAGGATGGATGACGCAAGCTTGGTCAAGCCAGCAACAGGGATGAAGCAAGCGTGGTCAAGCAAGCAATACGGATGAGGTAAGCTTGGTCAAACTAGCAGAATGGTCGAAGAAAGCTTTTTCAAACCAGCAGGATGGATGGAGCAAGCTTGGTTAAGCCAGCAGGATGGATAAAGTAAGCTTGGTTAAGCCAGCAGAATGGATGAAGCCAGCTTGCTTAAGCCAGTGGGATGGATAAAACAAACTTTTTCAAACCAGCAGAATGGATGAAGCATGTTTGGTCAAGCCAGCTGTATGGATGAAGTAAGCTTGGTCAAGTCAAAAAGGATGGATGAAGCAAGCTTGGTCAAACCAATAGGATGGATGAAGCAAGCTTGGTCGAGCCAGCAGGATGGATAAAGCAAGCATGATCAAGCCAGCTGGATGGATGAAGTAAGCTTGGTCAAGTCAGCATGATGAATGAAGCAAGCTTGGTCAAGCCAGCAGGATGGATGATGCAAGCTTGGTCAAGCCAGCAACATGGATGAAGAAAGCTTCGTCAAGCAAGCGGCATGGATCAAGCAAGCTTGGTAAAGCCAGCATTATGGATGAAGCAAGATTGGTCAAGACAGAAGGATGGACGAAGTAAAATTGGTCAAGCCTGCTGTACGGATAAAGCATGCTTAATCAAACCAGCAGGATGGATATAGTATGCTTGGTCAAGACAGCAGTAGTGATGAAGTAAACTTGGTCAAGCAAGCAGGATGGATAAAGCAAGCTTGGTCAAGTCAGCAAAATGGATGAAGCAAGCTTGGTCAAATCAGCAGAATGGATGCAGTAAGCCTGGTCAAGTAAGCAGGATGAATGAAGTAAGCTTGGTCAAGCCAGCAGGATGGATGAAGTAAGCCTGGTCAAGTAAGCAGGATGAATGAAGTAAGCTTGGTCAAGCCAGCAGGATTGATGAAGCAAGTTTAGTCAAGTCAGCAGGATGGATGAAGCAAGCCTGGTCAAGTCAGCAGGATGGATGAAGCAAGCTTGGTCAAGACAGCAGGATGGATGAAGCAAGTTTGGTCAAGTCAGCAGGATGGATGAAGCAAGCCTGGTGAAGTTGAGCAGGATGGATGAAGTAAGCCTGGTCAAGTCAGCAGGATGGATGAACCAAGTTTGGTCAAGTCAGCAGGATGGATGAAGCAAGCCTGGTCAAGTCGGCAGAAAGAATGAAGAAAGCTTGGTCAAACCAGCAGGATGGATGAAACAAGCTTGGTCAAGCCAGCAATATGGATGAAGCAAGCTTGGTCGAGCCAGCAGTACGGATGAAATAAGCTTGGTCAAGTCAGCAGGATAGATGAAGCAAGCTTCGTCAAGCTAGCAGAATGGATGAAGCATGTTTGGTCAAGCCAGCAGTACGGATGAAGTAAGCTTGGTCAAGTAAAAAAGAATGGATGATGCAAGCTTGGTCAAGCCAGCAGCATGGATGAAGCAAGCTTGGTCAAGCCAGCAATATGGATGAAGTAAGCTTGCTCAAGTCAGCAGGATGGATCAAACAAGCTCGGTTAAGCCAGTAGGATGGATAAAGCAAGCATCGTCAAGCCAGTAGGATGGATGAAGTAAGCTTGGTCAAGTCAGCAGGATGGATGAAGCAATCTTTGTCAAGTCAGCAGTACGGATGAAGCAAGCTTGGTCAAGCCAGCAGGATGGATGAAGAAAACTTAGTCAAGCCAGCAGCATGGATGAAGCAAGCTTGGTCAAGCCAGCAACATGGATGAAGCAAGTTTGGTTAAGCCAGCAGGACGGAGGAAGTAAGCTTGGTCAAGCCAGCAGTACGGATGAAGTAACCTTGGTCAAGCTAGCAGAATGGATGAACAAAGTTTGGTAAAGCCAGCAGGATGGATGAAGCAAGCTTGGTTAAGCCAGCAGGATGGATAAAGCAAGCTTGGTCAAGCAAGGAGGATGGACGAAGTTAGCTTGGTCAAGCAAGCAGAATGGATAACGCAAGCTTGTTCAAACAATTAGGATGGATAAAGCAAGCTTGGTCAAGCCAGCAGGATGGATAAAGTAAGCATGGTCAAGCCAGCAGGATGGAGGAAGTAAGCTTGGTAAAGTAAGCATGATAGATGAAGCAATCCTGGTCAAGCAAGCAGGATGGATGAAAGAAGCTTGGTCAAGCAAGCAACATAGATGAAGCAAGCTTGGTCAAGCCAGCAGCATTGATTAAGCAAGCTTGGTCAAATCAGCAGAATGGATGAAGCAAGCTTGGTCAACCTAGCAGAATGGATGAAGCAAGCTTGGTCAAGTCAGCAGGATGGATGAAGTAAGCGTAGTCAAACCAGCAGGTGCATGAAGCAAGTTTTGTCAAGTCAGCAGGATGGATCAAGCAAGCTTGGTCAAGCCAGCAGGATGGATAAAGCAAGCTTGGTCAAGCCAGCAGGATGGATCAAGTCAGCTTGGTCAAGCCAGCAGCATGGCTGAAGAAAGCTTGGTCAAGCCAGCAGGATGAATGAAGCAAGCTTGGTTAAGCAAGCAGGATGGATAAAGCAAGCATGGTCAAGCCAGTAGGATGGATGAAGTAAGCTTGGTCAAGTCAGCATGATAGATGAAGCAATCGTTGTCAAGCCAGCAGTATGGATGAAGCAAGCTTGGTCAAGCCAGCAACATGGACGAAGCAAGCATGGTCAAGCCAGCAGCATGGATGAAGCAAGCTTGGTCAAATAAGCAAGATGGATGAAGCAAGCTTGGTCAAGCCAGCAGCATGGATGATGCAAGCTTGGTCAAGTCAGCAGGATGGATAACGCAAGCTTGGTCAAGCCAGCAACATGGATGAAGCAAGCGTGGTCAAGCAAGCAGTACGGATGAAGTAAGCTTGGTCAAACTAGCAGAATGGATGAAGAAAGCTTTTTCAAACCAGCAGGATGGATGGAGCAAGCTTAGTCAAGCCAGCAACATGGATGAAGCAAGCTTGGTTAAGCCAGCAGGATGGATAAAATAAGCTTGGTTAAGCCAGCAGCATGGATTAAGCCAGCTTGCTTAAGCCAGTAGGATTGATAAAACAAACTTTTTTTAAACCAGCAGAACGGATGAAGCATGTTTGGTCAAGCCAGCTGTATGGATGGAGTAAGCTTGGTCAAGTCAAAAAGGATGGATGAAGCAAGCTTTGTCAAGCCAGCAGGATGGATGAAGCAAGCTTAGTCAAACCTGCAGGATGGATGAAGCTAGCTTGGTCAAGCTAGCAAAATGGATTTAGTATGTTTGGTCAAGCCAGCAGTACTGATAAAGTAAACTTGGTCAAGCCAGCAGGATGGATAAAGCAAGCTTGGTCAAGCCAGCAGGATGGACAAAGTAAGCTTGGTCAAGCCAGAAGAATGGATGAAGCAAGCTTGGTCAAACCAATAGGATTAATGAAGCAAGCCTGGTCAAGCCAGCAGGATGGATGAAGTAAGCTTGGTCAAGTCAGCAGGATGAATGAAGTAATCATAGTCAAGCAAGCAGGATGGATGACGCAAGCTTGTTCAAGCCAGCAACATGGATAAAGCAAGACTCGTCAATCCAGCAGCATGGATAAAGCAAACTTGGTTAAGCCAGCATTATGGATAAAGCAAGCTTGGTCAAGACAGCAGCATGGACGAAGTAAGCTTGGTAAAGCCAGCAGGATTGATGAAGTAAGCTTGGTCAAGTCAGCAGGGTGGATGTAGTATGTTTGGTCAAGCCAGCAGTACGGATGAAGTAAACTTTATCAAGCGAGCAGGATGGATAAAGCAAACTTTGTCAAGTCAGCAGGATGGATGAAGTAAGCTTGGTTTAGCCAGCAGGATGGATAAAGCAAGCTTAGTCAAGCCAGCAGGATGGATGAAGCAAGCTTGGTCAAGCCAGCAACATGGATGAATCAAGCTTGGTCAAGTCAGCAGGGTGGATGTAGTATGTTTGGTCAAGCCAGCAGTACGGATGAAGTAAACTTTGTCAAGCGAGCAGGATGGATAAAGCAAACTTTGTCAAGTCAGCAGGATGGATGAAGTAAGCTTGGTTTAGCCAGCAGGATGGATAAAGCAAGCTTAGTCAAGCCAGCAGGATGGATGAAGCAAGCTTGGTCAAGCCAGCAACATGGATGAATCAAGCTTGGTCAAGTCAGCAGGATCGATGTAGCAAGCTTGGTCAAACTGGCAAAATGGATGAAGCAAGCTTTGTCAACCCAGCAGGATGGATGAAGTAAGCTTTGTCAAACCAGCAGGATGGATGAAGCATGCTTGGTCAGGTCAGCAGGATGGATCAAGCAAGCTTGCTTAAGCCAGCAGGATGGATAAAGCAAGCTTGGTCAAGCCATCAGGATGGACGAAGTAAGCTTGGTCAAGCCAGCAGGAATGATGAAGCACGCTTGGTCAAACCAGCAGGATAGATGTAGTATGTTTCGTCAAGCCAGCAGTACGAATGAAGCAAACTTGGTCCAGCCAGCAGGATGGATAAAGCAAGCTTGGTCAAATCAGCAGGATGGACGAAGTAAGCTTGGTCAAGTCAGCAGGATGGATAAAGCTAGCTTTGTCAAGCTAGCAAAAAAAAATGTAGTATGTTTGGTCAAGCCAGCAGTACGGATGAAGTAAAATTGGTCAATCCAGCAGAATGGATGAAGAAAGCTTGGTCAAGTCAGCAGGATGGATGAAGCTAGCTTGGTCAAGCCAGCAGCATGAATGAAGCAAGCTGGGTCAAGCCAGCAACATGGATGAAGCAAGCTTGGTCAAGCTAGCAGCATAGATGAAGCAAGTTTGGTCAAACCAGCATTATGGATGAAGCAAGCTTGGTCAAGCCAGCAGGATGGACGAAATAAGCTTGGTCAAGCCAGCAGCATGGATTAAGCAAGCTCGGCCAAACCAGCAGGATTGTTGAAGTAAGCTTGGTCAAGCCAGCAAGATGAATGAAGCACGCTTGGTTAAGGCAGTAGGATGGATAAAGCAAGGATGTTCAAGCCAGCAGGATTGAGGAAGTGAGGTTGGTCAAGCCAGCAACATGGATCAGGCAAGTTTGGTCAAGCCAGCAGTACGGATGAAGTAAACTTGGTCAAGCCAGCAGGATGGATGAAGCAAGCTTGGTCAAGCCAGCTGGATTGATGAAGTAATCTTGGTTAAGCCAGTATGATGGATAAAGCAAGCTTGGTTAAGCCTGCAGGATGGATGAAGCAAGCTTAGTCAAGCCAGCAGCATGAATGAAGCAAGCTGGGTCAAGCCAGCAATATGGATGAAGCAAGCTTGGTCAAGTTAGCAGCATGGATGAAACAAGCTTGGTCAAACCAGCATTATTCATGAAGCCAACTTGGTCAAGCCAGCAGGATGGACGAAGTAAGCTTGGTCAAGACAGCAGCATTGATTAAGCAAGCTTGGTCAAACCAGCAGGATGGATGAAGTAAACTTGGTCAAGCTAGCAGGATGAATGAAGCAAGTGTGGTTAAGCCAGCAGGATGGATAAAGCAAGCATGGTCAAGCCAGCAGGATGGATGAAGCAATCCTCGTCAAGCCAGCAGGATGTAGGAAGCAATCTTGGTCAAGCCAGCCACATGGATCAAGCAAGCTTGGTCAAGCCAGCAGTACGGATGAAGTAAACTTGGTCAAGCCAGCCGGATGGATGAAGCAAGCTTGGTCAAGCCAGCAGGATGTACGAAGCAAGTTTGGTTAAGCCAGCAAGATGGATGAAGTAAGCTTGGTCAAGTAAGCAGGATGGATGAAACAATCTTGGTCAAGCCAGCAGGATTGATGAAGTATGCTTGGTCAAGCCAGCAGGATGGATGAAGTAAGCTGGGTCAAGCCAGCGGGATGAATGAAGTAAGCTTGGTCAAGCTAGCAGGATTGATGAAACAAGCTTGGTCAAGCCAGCAGGTTGGATGAAGCAAGCTTGGTCGAGCAAGCAGCATGGATTAAGCAAGTTTGGTCAAGCCAGCAAGATGGATGAAGCAAGTTTTTCCAGTCATGCACTTAACTGATGTTAATGATGATATAAAACTTTGCATTTTTTAAGTTACAGAAGCGCATCAATCACCATTAAATAGGATGTACATTTTAAATGGCCTCGGCATATATATATATATATATATATATATATATATATATATATGTGTGTGTGTGTGTGTGTGTGTGTGTGTTGTTATCTACAGACAGTGTTTCACTGTATCATAATACTTCCACGTGGCTAGACACGCGAAATGCTCGAAGCTAGCTGACTTTCCGCCGGCAGGATATTCTACCGTTTCGCCGAAATCAAACTCAGCGTAAACGAAAGGATTTTAATGCATATGTATCATTTTTTTTACATGAATACGCTTAACGGCTACCGAGTACTCTATTTATTAGAAGAGCTTTGCAACCGGTAATTCATTCGCGAGAGTTCTCAATCCCCGTAGAGAGGATAAAATATATAAATAGTGTAGGCATACAATGGTTTTGGTGACTTAATTTGGTGAAAAGTTTCTTATCTTATATTCATATCTTCAACACTCAGTGTGTGTGTGTGTGTATGTGTGTGTGTGTCTCACTCTCTCTCTCTCTCGCTCAATATAGTGACTCCTGTTCATTACAGACGAAAATTAATAGTCAGTGATCATGACTATTGAACAATAAACTTGCATAACTGAAAACCTCCTCTACCCTCTATGCCCAATGATTGTTCTCCGTGTGTCTGTTGTAGAGGGAACTTTACTTTCCTTCTTCAAGTATGAATATACGAGGGTCACTCAATAAATACGGATTTGGCAATAAGAAGCAATGCTTATATTTGCACCCTTTTCAAGGAAATCAATTGTGATGAGTCCTTTCATTTATCACTTTGACAATTGTCTTCATTGTTAGACTCACATTTCGGCCGATATGTCCTCCAGTCTTCTTCAGGAGTTTCATGTCGAACTCGAGAGCCTACACAGATCCTCAAACCCTGTATTTAATCCACGGGGTTAGATTCTTCCACTTTCGTTAATCGTTATCAGATATAAACGTTAGGCTAGAGTAACTATTCCTTGGTTGGTTGGTTGGTTGGTTGGTTGGTTGGATTTTATAGCTTATCAACCTTTGTATGTTATTTAACGCCAAATCCATTTTATGCAAATAGTCAGTTCTATCTCAAACAATTCAGTTTAGGATAAGTACGCAGTTTAAATGTAAGTACAGTTTAAATGTGAAAAACATTTCTATTTCAAGCTATTCAGTTTAGTCAAGCAGTTCTAATTTAGCTAATTCAGTTTAGTAAAAGTACAGATTTTATTTACACAGTTAAATGTCAAAACAGTTCTATCTAAAACAAATTAGTTTAGTGTAAGTACAGTTTCAATGTCAAAAAACAGTTCCATTTCAAATAATTCCGTTTAGAATAAGCATGCAGTCTAAATGTAAGTACGGTTTAATTGTCAAAAACATTTCTATTTCAAGCTATTCAGTTTAGTCAAACAATTCAGTTTAGCATAAGTATGCCGTTAGTTTTATTTAACCCATAGATAGGGTCCTATCAGGTGCTACCACGCCGAGCCAGAGTGGACCTGGGAGCAATGGCAATGAAGGGGTACTCCCCATTCCCCAAAGCCCCAGCATTACTGGAACCTCACCATCAGATTGTCTTGTGTTATATCCAGGACACTCGTTGGTGGGGGGTCTTACCCCTATGCCAAGCTACAGTCGTTGTATTCTACAGCCCCAGCCGACTGGGCAATAACTATTCCTGGTTATTCTTACCTGCAATTGGGATTGAACCTGTAACCTCCAGATGATTTCAGTCAGAAGTACTTTTCAAATAAACGCCTTATATACTGGGCTATGTGTTCTTGCTGGACAATTCATAGTGAATTGGAGGGGGATTATTAACCTAAGGTTTCCATTAACCTATGAGATTCTACTCACTGCTACCATGTAAATTTTTTTACCTTAGCTCATATAAAAACCAAGAATTGAAAGATTTTAAAAGATTTGGTATGATCAAAAAGAAGCGAGGGAAAATCAAAAGAATGTTTTCATTTATAGAAAGAAACTCTGACAAAAATTATTTACCTTAAAAAACCCAAAAAACTCTTATTTACTGAATGACCCTTATATATATATATATATATATATATATACGCTCCCCCATGGGGGTTGAGCACTCTGGCGAAGGAATTTTCGGCTACCGCTCGCATAATGCAAAGCTATTCGAACGAATGGAGCACTCTGGTATCCGATAAGGTATAAAAATGTAAACAAATGAACGCTGCTGCTGCTGTTGCTACATAATACCTTATAATTCCTTAGCCAACGTGGTACGCTTGTTGGCTGAGCGGTCTGATACTAAGTCTAACGTAAAGTTGGGCGGGTTTTGATCCCAGTTTCAAGTGTTCTACGTGTCTAGCCACACTGAAGAGTTGTGATACAACGAAACAGTCTTTCTGTGGATAATACTATATCATCATCATCATCATATCGTGCTGGCAGCACGGATATCCCTGACCCTCTCTCGCCACTCCTCCCTATCGTTCATCGCCCTAGGCAGGTCTTCAGGACAACAACCTGTATCCTCACATAGCTGCTGAATGTACGTTCGTGCTGGTCGTCCTGCTTTTGCGCGGCCGTGTGTGGGGATCCATAAGAGTACATCTCTTATGAGTTCATCTCTGCTTCTCCAGCAATGTCCTGCATGTCTGGTTTGCCTAACTTGAATAGTTTTCGTGATAGGGGGCAGGTGGCCGTACAGTTGGTGTCTTGTGGGGTGTTGCTGCCAGGACTTGTTCAGGATTGCACGCAGCATTCTTGTGTAATTGCCATCTAGTTTCTTCTCCAGCCGTTTTGTTAGCGTCCATGTAGTGCATCCATATAGCAGTATCGATGTGACCGCTGCCTGGAAGAAACTGCGTTTCATTTTATCGGTTAGGTCTGATTTCCATATAGTCGATAGCCTATTGATAGCTGTCCATGCTTTCGTTAACCTCGTTTCGATGTCCTTTTCGGTTGATTCGACGCTGCTTCCTAGGTACGTGAATTTGTCTACTAGTTTAAGAGGGGTTCCTTCTAGAGTGGAGATGTCCCCCGTTTGGTTATAGCACATATATTCCGTTTTGTGTGCATTAACATGGAGGCCTATGCTTGCTGCTGCTCGTTCCAAACTATGCAGAAGTGTTTCGGCTTGGTCAGGTGTATTTGCCAGTATCGCTATGTCATCGGCTTAGTCGGCGTCGGTAATTGTTGTTGCGGGGTATCTTCTGCTTCTTTTCTTCGTCAGTTCGAAGCCATTCTCTTTGATTTTGTCAATCGATGTTCTAAGTACGTAGTCTAGACAAATGATAAAGAGATACGGAGCCAGCGTGTCCCCTTGTAGTACTCCTGCTACAATGTCGAAGTATTCTGTGTCTCCATCTGGTGATCGTACTTTTACTTTAGTGTTTCTATAGAGAATCGTTATTGCCGCTACGGTTTCTTTAGGTATGCCGTACGCTAGTAGGGTTTGTTCCATCTTTCCTCTGTGAATGGAGTCGAAAGCCTTGGTAAAGTCGACAAATATTAATGTCGCTTGTAGGTTCTTTGCCCGTACACCTTCAAGGATTCTGCGGATGGTTAATATTTGTGAGGTCGTAGATCTATTTCTTCGGAAGCCATTTTGGTTTTTTCTAAGTATGTTGTCGATTTTGGGTTCTATACATATATATAATTTATAATGGTTTGCTTTGCAATCGCTTCGAACCTGAAATGGATAAGTTCTAAGGAAAAATCAGAACGGAGTAAACAATCCACAACATCCCAGATTCTAACAATTCGTCGAATCAACAAAGGAGTTGGTGCAAAAAATCTCGAGGCAACACTGTTATTTGTAGATTTCTCCAAGGTATTTGATTCTATGTACAGAGGAAAGAGGGAACAAATACTTCTAGCTTATAGTCTCCCCAAAGTAATTGTTACAGACATAATGATACTCAATAGAAACACAAAAGTCAAGGCTCGCTCACCCGATGGTGACACTGTTGCTAGAATTCTGCAAGGAAATACATTATCACCCAATCTGTTCATCGTCTGCTTAGACTACGTACTTAGACCGTTGATATATCTAATTAAAGAAAATGGCTTAATACTGAAAAAGGCAGGAAGCAGACGATATCCCGTAGAAACTATAACGGACGCAGATTATGCAGATGATCTAGCGCTTCTTGCCCAGGCCGAATTCCTGCAGTATAGTCTGGAGCAGGCAGCAGGAGGCATTGGCCGAAACATGAACGCAAACAAAATGGAGTACATGTGTTTTAATCAAGAAAGAGCCAACGGTGATCCTCAGAAATTAGAAGACAATTTCAAGTACCTCGGGAGCAGTGTCTCATCTACTAAAAATGATGTCAATATTCACCAAGCGAAGGCGCGGGCAGCTATCGATAGGTTTTCGATCATACGGATGTCTGATTTATCCGATTAAAGAAAACGGGATTTCTTCCAAGCACCGGATGTGTCAGTACAACACTATAGATGCACCACCAGGACACTGACAAAACGTAGAGAAAAAAAGCTTGACGAGAACACGGCACGAGAATGCTACGAACTATACTGAACAAATTCTGGAAGTAACAACCTACGAAACAACATTTGTATGGCCACTTAGCCCCCATCTATGGACACCTACACATAGACATGCCAGTGTTGGTTAACTAGCAATGACTTACCTACAACAGCTCTGCCCAGTTTAGAAGACCTGCCGGGAACGATGAACGAGAGAGAGAGAGAGAGAGAGAGAGAAATCCGTATTAGGAGCATGACTTGATGATGATGATGATGATGATGATGATGGTATATTAAACGAATCGATATACAAAGTTACCTGTTCATTTTCCGGGATTAAAAAAATGTTGGCGGGTATCGATTGAAATACTTTGATCTAACGCGAAAAGAATTTTCAATCATGAAAAAAAAAAATCAACCATAAAAACAGTGAAAATGTGTATTTTTCTTTTCACGCACACGCACAAAAAAAGCCTCGATTCGAATATTAAATCACGATAATTGTCAAAAACAAAGAAAAAGAAAAATGATCTGCGGGAAACTTATAAACCTAAATTCCAGGTCAATTAAATTTTACTCTTTTTGTTTTGTTTTGACTGAATGAAGATAAACTCAACATCTTTGTTTCGTTCATATTTCAAGTGATGATCGTTAAACGACGCAGCTTTGTCTTTATCGTCATTGGAAAGGGAAGCAGTTTCGGTTTGGCTTCTTTGTTTAACAGAATATCAACCTTCGTAGGTGATTTAATGCCAAAGGACAGCAGTAATAATATTTAACAGATACATCGGGGAGGGGCTGATAAGAGGGTTCCTACATTTACCGAGAATATTATTTCGAAAGTGAACGTAATAGCACGACTGGAGTTCGAAACCGCTTACTACAATGTCGCAGTCCAGCTCGTTAGGCACAACGTCACGGGGACTTCCTCCTTTGGAAATTGAATATGAGATTCAAGTTCAAATCCTGAACGAAGAGGTTTGCATTTCACTTCACGCTAATGCCCACGTAAAATCAGTTAATCCATCTGTTCTCTCCCTCCCCCGCCATCTATGGGTCAATAGCAGAGCAGACTGGGTTATTTAACCAGAGTTAGGCAACCGATTTACGAGAAGGAAAACTATGATTACAAATCGGTTTTACATCATTTAAAAATTAAAACTTGTGTCACGTCCAGCGTACGAGTTGAGTAAATGAATACATGAATAATAAAATTAAAATTATCAAGTCTAAAACCCTGTTAGAGGCAACTAAGGGACAGTCTGATATCTACTTGATTAAAATAGCTTTTCTTTTGCTCAAGGACATTTGCAGCTTATCTCCAACCCTTCCTCACAACTCCAAATGTTTGAAAATAATTGACTTGTTCAGTCAAATCTATTTACAAACCTTTTCTTGTTAAAAATCTCGTAACTTATAAATATTCAGCTCGTGTTGTTAAATGTGTTCGGAATAAAAATTAAACGAGAAAAACTAAAAGTTTATTTTTGGGTTTTTTCATTTTTATTTTAGGGTTTTTTAATCTTTATTTTTGGGTTTTTTTCATTTTTATTTTAGGGTTTTTTAATCTTTATTTTTGGGTTTTTTCATTTTTATTTTTTTTTTTTTTTAATTTTTATTTTTGGGTTATATCATTTTTATTTTAGGGTTTTTTCATTTTTATTTTAGGGTTAATTCTATAATTCTGTATTCTACAGCCCCTACCAACTGGGCTTCCGATCACAGAAAGGGTCAGCCAAACTCCTTATGTATAAACATATAGAGTATTCTTTTTGGCTATTTATCTCTATCGTTTGATTGGATATTGGTAAATTGGGATATTTTGAACATTTGAAGATATTTCTGTATTAAGGGATTTATCTGGATCGATAATCATCGAATTAAGGAGATTGTAATTTGTTTAAAAATTTTTACACCTGAAATTTTAGAATTGGTTCTCATTTTTGAATGATGAAAACAGTTCGTTCATTCATTTATTTTTTAAAAAAATTGCTCAACAGAGCTAATCGAAAAAGAATTGTCATTTACTGGTCGATGATGACTTTATTGATTTCAGCCTCGTCTAATTTTCTTTGCTCTTTGCTCACCCTTAAATAATAATTAATTACGAACGTAGTTGAAAAATTCTTAGCCACACCCAGATAGAAGAGCTAAACATATTTGTTATGGCAACATACAACCACTTCTCATAAAACTAGAAAAATCTGAATTAGTTTTTCTAATTTACTGTTCATAAGAAGTGGTAGTGTATTGTTACAACAAGAATGTTCAGCTCTGTTTTTTTTTTTCTGGGTGAGGCTTGGAATTTCTGGAAGAAACCTCGTAGCTTATTATAGATCACTTTGGTATATTTGCCTGCTGCCTGTAAATTTTTAGCTTTTCTAAAACGTTTTTTTTTCTTCTCTATCTTTTAACTATTATTATTATTATTATTATTATTATTATTATTATTATTATTATTATATATATATATATATATATATATATATATTCATTTTCCTGTTATAGATTTTTTCTTCAAATTTATTGAGGACAACAGTTTTTTTAATAATTGGTTAGGTTTCTTTATTTAATGGCATATCAACCTCGATGGGTTATTTAACGCCAAAGCCACTCTTGCCGAAGAATAGCAATGATACAATTAACCCATAGCAGGAAGTGGGCAAGAAGGGGGTTCATATCTTTCTCAAGGGTATTATTCCAAAAGTGAACGTAATAGTGGGACTGGATTTTGTACTCATTTACTTCGAGCCCACAGACCAGTAATTTAGCCATGACGCTACGGGTTATTTAATGCCAAAGTCATCGTTTTAGATGAACTGTAGTGTTACTTGTTGACACCGATCGTGAATCTCATAACGTTTTTTGCTCCTATTTGAAGATCCCAGACTAATGCATTCATCTGACTGATTTTTAATTCATTTTGCTTAGAAAATTTTTGGTCCTAGTTAAGTATTTTTCACCAGCTTAAGTTAAGAAAATGTAATGTATGTATTAAAAAATTTTATACTTTGATTGAACGACTGGAATTCAAAAATTAAGAACCTAAATAAATTTGAAGAAAAAATTTATGGCAGGAAAATGATATATATTATCATATATATATATATATATATATATATATATATATATATATATATATATATATATATATATATATATATAATTAAAAGAGAGAAAAGAAAAAAAAATTTTAAAAATGCTAAAAATTTACAGGCAGCAGGCAAATATACCAAAGTGATCTATAATAAGCTACGAGGTTTCTTCCAGAAATTCCAAGCCTCACCCAGAAAAAAAAAGAGCAGAGCTGAACATTTTTGTTGTAACAATACACTACCACTTCTTATAAACAGTAAATTAGAAAAACTAATTCAGATTTTTCTAGTTTTATGAGAAGTGGTTGTATGTTGCCATAACAAATATATTCAGCCACTACACCACCGAAATTTTATCCCCTTTATAATTGAGTAGTTTAACTATCATTATTCGTTGTTGAAAATTTACCTTACGTGATGCGTCCTTTCAACTATAATCTTTATATCAAGAAATTCTTGCAACAAAAAAATTGCAATTCTTGCGTTTTGATTTCCCATGATTCAATCTTCAATTCCATCAATTCTCTTATTATTTCACTGGTTCCGTTTGTTCAAACTTAACCATTTTATCCAGAAGTTCTTCACTGTTCTTTTTAGCAGTTGCTGTATTTTCCAATGATTTAAAAAATTTTATTTTTCATCAAATATACCGTTCTGAAACTAACTGAACACTTCTTTTGAGTTTTCTGAATTTCTGAGACGAAGCTTGATGATTTTTATCATTAAGGGTTCTCGGACTATTGTCTTCATCTTTATTGTTATTTCCACAACGTTTCGGCCGATATGTCCTCCGGCCTTCTTCAGGTGTTTGTTGAACTCGGGAACCTACACGGAACTTCAAACTACGTCGTTTATTGAATCCCCGGGGGTCGCCTGTTCTGATTCCGTTAGCCATAGCCGGGTACAAGTATTCCTGTATTGTTAGTCGCCAATAAAGAACATAGTTCGAAGTTTCGTGTAGGTTCCCGAGTTCGACAAACACCTGAAGAAGGCCGGAGGACATATCTACCGAAACGTTGTGGAAATAACAATAAAGATGAAGACAATAGTCCGAAAACCTTTAATGATAAATAAAAAACACTTCTCTTGAGTTCACTACCCTCTTGTCCTCGAATCTGATGTTCGTTTCTTAATTTTTGAATTCCAGTCGTTCAATCAAAGTATTGAAATTTTTTATATATTTCTCAAATTTCCTTGAGCAGGTGAAATATACTTAACCAAGACCTAAAATTTTCTAAGCAAAACGAATTAAAAAAAGCAAAGAGAGATGAATCTATCAGTCTGGGATCTTCAAATAGGTGCAAAACACCTGCGGTATCAGCAAGTAACAATACCTGGTAGTCAGTTCCTCAAAGCTCCAGAACTGGAGCCTCACCATCAAATACAGTTTAAAGTCATACCTAGAATACTGATAATTATTCTCGTTTTGATGATGAAAGTCTTCAGAACTTCCGTTCAGTAAAAGTCACAAAGGAATTTTCTCTGAGATCAGTAATCTATGTTATAAATAGAATAGCCTTAAATTGGCTGACATACCAGTCAATCAATCAATCAATCAATCAATCAAATAAAATAAGTTGTTCATCACTCAAATATTTGCAGTTAATATCAAAGCAGATCAAGTCAATTTTTCATGGAGCAGCCGCTTTGAAAACGCGCTGCTAGTGTAATAGAAATGGCCTGAAACTGTCACATTTTATTGAGGCGTTTATTATTCAACACCAAACAACCAGTTTATTGTTCATGTTTGTCCGTTTCATTCAGCCATCACCACCCCTCCAATCGCATTTAATCAGCCGCCGCTGTTACAAAGGAGACCTGACCCCTATAAAGTGATTTACAGAGCTATTGAATTCTTTCATCTATTTATAGGGGACAATATTGTAAAGTTTTGCACTTTTGACTCATTCGGTTTCAGCGTAGATTTAAGTCTAGGACATTTACTAAGAAGTCTGCCTGTCTGTCTCTCTCTGGCTGTTCGTTTGTCTCTCTCTGTCTGTCTCATTCTCTCACGCCCTTTCGACGGAGCTTAGAATACGTTGATTGGATCCCCTCGCAGAGGGGAGAGACTCGCACCCCCCAAATGGTGTCCTGGGTATAACACTAAACTGCATCTGAGGAAGAGTTTCCAGTTCTGAAGATCTTCCGAGTGTGGAGCACCCCCTCATTGCCATTACTCCCAGGTCCACCCTGCTCCCCCTGTTAAGCTCCAATAGATCTGATAGAACAACATTTGTATTAGCTTGAAATACGTGATGCCATAAATTATTTGTATCAAGAATAGTTATTTGAAGTTGTAATTGTTTACTAAGGTTTGTTATTAACTGCGTGAAACCATATAACTGTGTGCAAGCAAATAATAATTCTTAGATAGAAATACTGGAAAACATATAATTATTCATATTAGATAGGAATACTTGAAATCATACAACTGTTTGCAAATTATTTGTATTAGATCGGAATACTTGATATCATAGAATTGTGTGCTAATTATTTGTATTAGATCGGAATACTTGATATCATAGAACTGTACGCAAAACCTTTTAAGAAGCAAGATGAAAATGTAAACATAAATGCACAATGTATGCAAATACCTAATCTCTAGGCATAAAATAATCCTAGATGGGTTGACGTACCATTAAAATCGATCAATCTAATTAGTATATAAAAGCTGATAATGGATGTACCAATTGTATGGAAACGGATTTTTGAACTGTGATCTGTGTAAAATTATGTCTGCTAGAAACCATACCGTTGTTCAGACTGAATGTGTCGTATGATGAGAGTTGAGTTCATGCCTTTATAGAAGGTTTTAAAATCGTATTATTTCTCGATCATTAACTCCCTTCCTCCTTCTCACTTCTCAGATCTCAAGAACAGGAGCCTCCTCATCAGATGCAGTTACGTGTGTCATACACAAGACACGATTCTTTTTGAAAGGATCCACACTTAGCGAACTTTTATGGGGCGATGTGCGGTTAAATACTTAATCAATATGTAAAAATAAGAATTTATGAAATATATGAAAATCAATATATATGTATCTCAAAAACAAAAAGATCCTTAAAATAAATATATTTTTGTTCAAGGCTTAAATTGACCTAAAAAGCTGGTTGATTGTTCCTAAAGGTCAGTTAAGTGCGAGACAATTGTTTTTGATTTTAAAGGTCAGCGAATTTATTTAATTTTTCGGTTGTCAACTAACTTCATCGATCATAATGAGGAAACGGGTCATTTCGTAAAACATATTTTTCTCGTCCTTATCTTAAAATTCAATGTCGAAAGGGAGATTTAATTTTGCTCCACCCTAAATTAAAGTGAGCTGGGCATGGCTCATCCAATCAGGTGAGGCTGAGAATTTTTAGTTCAACCCCATTGCTCTAAACCAGTTCCCATTGGTCAAAGCATCTAAAAAGGAGTTTTCCTATACCTGTAAGATATAAGCCTGAACTAGGATTGGCTGGCCAAGGGGAATATGACTCCTAATTGTCTCGTATTGGACAACCAATCAGAAAACGTTTTAGTCCAAAAATGGGATGGAAAAACGAATCTTCAGAGAGGATGAGAAAAGCGACCAAGAAGAAACTCAAGGCTGCCAAAGAAGCATCCCTTCCATTCTAGACTCGAGGCACTCCGAACATCCTTCAGACTTCACAAAACTTCAAAGTCCCAGACTTTAGAGACATTAGCGTTATTCTAACCGCACCCCATCACCACTCTGCCTCTCATGATATTCTTTCTTCTTTTTTGCCAGGAAAGCAAACATCGTTTGTTTATTATTTATTGTCTCACAAACGTGTTTCAATAAAAACGATTTTTGTTGTTTGTTAAACAACAGGTTTTCTCTATTCGTTGAGCTACTAGAAAATCTAGCCCCTCATATTACCTGACGGTCAGGAGAAGATCCGGCTAAATTGTATCAACCCCCTTCGTGGATCTTTCAAACACAGCGTGGGCATGGAAGGATTTGACAGAGTAAACAGTAGGAAGCTAATGTGGTAGTCACAAACACAATAGCCACAAGTACTGTAACTAGTAGTCCGTGACTAGCATAGGACCACACTGTAAGCCCCACCGACAAAGAAGTACAATTGTCATGATTTAGGAAATTACTGCTAACAAGCTATAAATTGTTGGCACCAAGTAAGGATTGATCTCATTTTAGTTGGCCTCTTTTGGGTTGGAATTCTATCGAGTAAGTCATTTCTTCGTTTTTGGAAATTAGTGATTGATTTTTCGTTAATAGTTTTTAAAACATTTTTGTTTTCGTTATCTGAATTTCTGTGACGAAGATTGATGATTCTTATTATTTAGGGTTTTCGGATTATTGCCTTTATTTTCATTTTTATATTCACAACGTTTTGGTCGATGTGTCCCCCGGCCTTCTTCCGGTGTTTCTTATTGAATTCGAGTGCCTACAACTTAAAAATACAGAATAGAGCATAAAGCTCTGGAGTTTTTGAGGGGATGGGGTTGAGAGCGGTCTTACAATATCTTTATTTTCTAAGGAGCCCTAGCTAGCCGCATTCGCCGACCCATTCATCAGTATTATATATAAGCAACCATCCTTCACCAAGCACACACACGCTCTGTGAGAGCCTACACGGGGTGGGGTCGCTCGCTCAGGTAAGAAAATCATACATATAATAGTAGAAATATATTGTAATTTAAGAAGATTAAGTTAATAAATCCCCCCAAATTCACTCTAAACTGTCCAGCAGGACACATAGCGTAACGGTTATAGGCGATGGTTCCCTAAGCTTTCATGTGACAATCATCTGGAGGTTGCAGGTTCGATCCTGACTACATGTGAGTAACAATACATAAATACTTAACACAAGTAACTGGTTATAGTTAACGGAATCAGAACAGGTGACCCTCGTGGATTAAATAAAGGACGTGGTTCGAAATTGCGTGAAGGCTCACGTGTTCAAGATGACCGAAACTTTGTGAATATGAAATCCCAGAATGATATTTTTTTACAGTCATTCAAATTCCATCGCATGGTTTGGTTTCTTTATTTAATGGTAAATCAAACTTTGTAGGTTATTTAATTCCAAAGCTATCCTTGTTGAAGAACAGTAGAGAGACTATGATGATGGCGTGCAGAATAAAAGAGTTCATATATTTCCCAAAATGATCAGTTCCAAAATTGAACCTAATAGACTGACTGAAGTTTGTACTCGCTTATTTCGAGGCTGCGGTACAGCACTTTAAACATTACGCCATCTTATGAGTTCATTGGCTAAGTGTTGTATATTGACCTTCGACCCGGCCAAACATGCCATTCCAAAGACAGCGGAAGTGCATATTCCATTGGCGTGGGTGAGCTAGGCTGACAAAATGGGACAAGGTAAAATCCCACGGTACACTCACAGACTAATGCACCTGAGGAGAATGACCTGTGAACTGCATGACAGTTATTTTCGCTCGATGATAATCAAACATGCCATTCCAAAGACAGCGGAAGTGACACATCCCGATGGCCAGTTATGGGGAGATATTGAGTGGGCGATTGAACTATTATATAATTCGGGTAAGACAGGACGTCAGTAAGTTGGAGCTCAGATGAGTTAATGACAAGATGCGGCTGGGAAAGCCAGCATCCAGCAGAGAGCCATAAGATGGTCATAAGAGTGAGGGTCAATATGTTGCAGTTCTGTTCGGTCTCCAACTCCCTCTCACACGCAATCTTTCAAATGAAGGGTGAGGTATATTTTTTTAAAGAAGTCTTCGTCTCGTCTTTATTCATTGCGTCAATATATATTCTGCATGCAACATAAATTGTCAACGGTAAATAAACTCATGATTCATGGCTTGTGAGATCTGTCAGAACTTCAAATCTTTATGAAACGATGCAGCTTAACAATTTTTCTTAATTTCTTTATAGGTAAAAAAACCCCAAAAAGGTATGACACAAACTTGTCGTGACAATAAAAACACAAGAAGTGGGGTGGGGTGGGATGTAGAAGAACGTAACGGAGAGTATAACGTCAAGGTATTTATTGTGTTCGAGGAGTAAACGAGAGAGATGGAGAGGTGGGGACTGACAAAAACAGACAGAGAAAGACAAACAGACAAAGCAACATAGAGACAGAAACATAGAAAGAGAAAGACAAAGAGAAAAAGGGAGAGAGATAACAAGCAAGAGAAAGCATGAAATAAAACTTTTATAGGTTGTAGGTGCGGTGTCGGGGTAGGGAGACAGACCGATAGACAGACAGTAACCCTGAAAGCAAAAGGGATAGAGAGAAAAGAGAGAGAGAGAGAGAAAGAGAGGCAGACAAACAGACAGACGGAGAAAGAGATAGAGAAAAAAAGGTAAGCGACAGACTGAGAGAGAGAGAGAGAGAGAGAGAGAGAGAGAGAGAGCTGGGGACAAAAACAGACATTGAAAAACAAAGAGATATAGAGACAGAAATACAGAAGGAGAAGGAGATAGAGAGAAAAAGGGAGACAGACAGAGAAAAAAGGGTGAGCGACAGACCGAGAGAGAGAGAGAGGGAGAGAAAGAGAGAGAGAGAGAGAGAGAGAGAGAAGTGGGTGGGACAAAAACAGACATAGAAAGACAAAGAGATATAGAGACAGAAATACAGAAGGAGAAAAAGACAGAGAGAAAAAGGGAGACAGACAGAGAGAAAAAGGTGAACGACAGAGAGAGAGAGAGAGAGAGAGAGAGAGAGAATGAGTAGTCTCTTATAAACCATTAAAGCCAATAAATGATGTTAGAATGTCAATAGGAATTTTTTAAAGTTTAATAAAATTTTTAAGCTGAGTTATACAATGAGAATGACTGAGAAGATTTTTCATTTGTTGATTGATAAGTTTTTCCATGTTTTTTAGATTTAAGTACGAAAGTCGATAAGAAAATCTTTTTCTGCTCAAGAAACCTAAAATGCAAGGTCTTTTTCATAACTCTCCAACCGAAAAGCCTAACCTCTTAACGAAATAAATTTAACTTATTACCCCTGATTGCTTATGAAAATTTTAATCTTGAGGGGAAAAACGAAAAAGCAAAAATAAAATAACCCGAAAAAATAGACGAAAAAATAGAAATAAAATAATCCAAATGCTGAACCCAAAGAAATTAAAACTTTTGACAACATAAAACTCTTCTTCAGGTAAATCTACATGAATCTGTCAACTTGATTGGTTTGGAGCTGAAGAAGATGTAGAAGTTTAGGGAAACAATAAACACTTGTCTTCCTTGGATATTTTTCGGGGAAGGGGTCATTTGTGCCCCTCACGGTCGCATGAGAATCTTATAACCCATCTTGTTCTTTTTTCTTTGCGTTCTTTGAATGATAAAGTCGTTTTCTTCTTGTCTCTTTTCTTTTGAACAATTCTGATGTGTTTCTTTTTATCACTCTTCATTGAACAGTGGAGGCTTTGTCTCACCATCCATCGATGGGCATTGTCTCTTGTCTTGGCATTGAAATGTAAAACCAGAATGGCTTAACTGTACGTTGTATTCATCTTCGATAAAGACTTTTTACCATTTTCGAACCCCTTTCATATACTGCTCCTTCACAGAATAATATGAGCACCTTTTATCTGTTGCGACAGGTTTTTTTCACTTGTTGATAATTCTTGTATCTTTATTACGTATCTATTAAATGTTTCTCTATTTGTTCATATGCTTATTTTGTCTTTCCTTCCGTTTATTCAGTATCAGTTTACTAGGATCATTAAATACGTTTCCAGACTTTTTTCGTATGGGCATTTTTATTGATAGTACATACATGAAACTCTAGTTCCCTTCGAAGTACTCTCCTCCGGCTGCAATACACTTGTTGTACCGTTCCAACAACTTCTGGAAGGCCCCATCGAAGTCCTCTTGTGGAAGCGTGTCAATGACCTTCGTCACAGCCTCTTTCATCTCCTCAATTGTCCCATAACGACAGCCTGTGAGCTTAGGGAATAAGCAAAAGTCACAGGGACCAACATCTGGACTATAGGGAGGGTGACAAACTGTCTTGATGCCTATCTTGGTCAAATAGTCTGTGACAAGGATGGAGTTGTGAACTGGTACATTGTCCTGGTGGAAATGCCACAGACCCGATTTGAAGAGTGCTGGCCTCTTCCCTATGAATCTCTTTCTGAACTCCCTTAAAACCTCAACATAGTAACCTTAACCGTTTGGCCAATCAACTCTGGTGTATTGACTTCCTTACTCCTCCCACACCTCTCATCATCCCTCAAAGACACCCTGCCTTCCTTGAATTTCTTATGCCACTCAAAACTGATGCTCGATTCATGCAAGATGGTCGAAAAGCAGTGTGAAGCATTCCATACGTTTCTGTGGCAGCATTTTCCCCAAGTTTAAAACAGAATTTTATTGCATATTGTTCTTCTAAAGTGTCAGATTGAATTTTTGAAATTCACCAGCTGGGACAATCAGGCTTTAGTAGGGTGTATTCCAATTGCTGCTGTAGCTGTTCATTTGAACCTGAAATCATAAAAATTGGTCAGTCATCTCATAAGATGTATAGCAATATCAGAGTGAATTTTCAAGAGTCTACGACAATTTTAAGTGCCTGTACAAAAAGTCTGAAAACACATTGAAGGCACCACGTATCATGGGATCTAGTAATGCTAATATTAGACCTTGTTTATTGTGGATGACTAAATATTCCCGGTCGTAAAAACCCGTCAAATACAAAATTCATCATTCAATAGAAAGGCTTGCATATTTTGATTTATAAAATTGCCTAGTGAAACTTCGTTGATTCGAACTTGGAAGTAAGCTGACGAGCGATTTCAACCTTTGACCAGTTTCCTTCAATTTTTATGGACATCATCATCATCATCATCAAACATACAAAGTCCGTACAAAGCTGATAGGTTTTTGGTGGACGGCCAACAATGATAAGTTTTTATGTAGGAATCCATAGAAGAACGTCTTATGATTTTGTTGTATAGTGGCTCGTACCACGTGACTTCCGGTATCGCAGAAGTATAAAAGACGCCGTATCTCTTAAGCTGGGGAAACAGAAAGAGAAGCAGAAAGAGAAGCAGAAAGAGAAGTAGAAAGAGAAGCAGAGGAAGAAGCAAAAAGAGAAGTAGAAAGAGAAGCAGAGAGAGAAGCAGAAAGTGAAGCAGAAAGAGAAGCAGAAAATGAAGCAGAAAGAGAAGCAGAGAGAAAAGCAAAGTGAGAAGCAGAGAGAGAAGCAGAAAGAGAAGCAGAGTGAGAAGCAGAAAGAGAAACAGAAAGAGAAGTAGAAAGAGAAGCAGAGGAAGAAGCAGAAAGAGAAGCAGAAAGAGAAGCAGAGAGAGAAGCAGAGAGAGAAGCAGAAAGAGAAGCAGAGGAAGAAGCAGAAAGAGAAGTAGAAAGAGAAGCAGAGGAAGAAGCAGAAAGAGAAGCAGAGGAAGAAGCAGAAAGATAAGCAGAAAGAGAAGCAGAGGAAGAAGCAGAAAGAGAAGCAGAAAGTGAAGCAGAAAGAGAAGCAGAAAGGGAAGCAGTAAGAGAAGCAGAGGAAGAAGCAGAAAGAGAAGCAGAGAGAGAAGCAGAAAGTGAAGCAGAAAGACAAGCAGAAAGACAAGCAGAGTGAGAAGCAGAGAGAGAAGCAGAAAGAGAAGCAGAGTGAGAAGCAGAAAGAGAAACAGAAAGAGAAGTAGAAAGAGAAGCAGAGGAAGAAGCAGAAAAAGAAGCAGAAAGAGAAGCAGAGAGAAAAGCAGAAAGAGAAGCAGAAAGAGAAACAGAAAGAGAAGCAGAAAGACAAGCAGAGTGAGAAGCAGAGAGAGAAGCAGAAAGAGAAGCAGAGTGAGAAGCAGAAAGAGAAATAGAAAGAGAAGTAGAAAGAGAAGCAGAGGAAGAAGCAGAAAGAGAAGCAGAAAGAGAAGCAGAGAGAAAAGCAGAAAGAGAAGCAGAAAGAGAAACAGAAAGAGAAGCAGAAAGACAAGCAGTGTGAGAAGCAGAGAGAGAAGCAGAAAGAGAAGCAGAGAGAAAAGCAGAAAGAGAAACAGAAAGAGTAGCAGAAAGAGAAACAGAAAGAGAAGTAGAACGAGAAGCAGAAAGAGAAGCAGAGAGATATCTCTGAAAGGACGTCGGTCAGTAATAAGACCAACTTAGGACGTAACACCAACAGCGCGAGACTTATAATACTAGTCCGACTGTAACACATGAGTTGATAAACAATTAACTTTATTTCACTGTGTATCCTTTCCTTACCACTATACAACAGATTTTTTCTTACTTCCCTAACAGAATTCTCTGTATGTGTCTTTACTTGAATTACTGGGACGCTTTGTGAGATGGGAGGTCAGTGGCAACACAGTTACTGTTTTAAAGAATACTGCTTCCAAGATTTGTTCAAACCGAGAGTATTTTTATTTAGTTCCCATCTAGCTTCTTTTTTTTCTCCGAGCGTTTTGTTAAAGTTCAAGTGGTGCAACCATTCAGTAGTAGTGACACGGAACTAAATGTCACTCCTAAATGTAATCATGTAAAATGAGAATTACTTTTTGCGACACTTATTTTTCACAGTCTTCTTCGAAGTGGCTCCCTAATCAAAAGATAATATTGACCAAGTGTTGCAGCAAAAATCCGTACTACATTCACTACGTACACACCGAGCAGGGAAAAAAAGATGAAGTTTGGGGAGTTTAAAAATCAGAATACTAGACCGAGTCTAAAGTTTTGCAGTATTTTAGTAGCACGTGCTATTTTGCGGCGTGTATAACACGTGACCGAAGCTGTTCAAGTCGTGGTAGTTAATCGTTGTTGTTAGTCATATAGTGGTGGTTGGTGAGCTTACACGTTGTGCATGGCTTCACTGTGTGTGATTTAAAAGCTGCTGAGATGAACGTGCAATGTAGTCTAAATCGGGAAATTATGCAATATGAAGTCGAAACGTTGAAGTAAGCAAGAACATTTATTTTGCAAAAGGTGAACATGCAGTTGGTTATCTGTAGAGTAATCAATATTGTCAAAGAAGTTTAACTCGGGTTACAAGAACCTAGACAATCAGGGAAGATCAGGAGTCTGTGCTCCAGGCCATAGAGGCAAATCTGATGAGTAGCAGTCGGAGAGTATCAGGCGAGCTTAGCATCTCTTAGTCTAGTGTTGTTAGAGCGGATCAAAGGATATTGACAATGAAGTTATACACAGTACTCTCCAGAATTGAAGCCTTACCATCCAACGGAAAGGAGTAGCGCCCTCCACTACACCTCAGTGTAGTAGCTATTGAAAAGGGAGCCCTCCGGTCGCCCTCGACTACGGTCGCTGACTAACTTACTTAGTTTGGTCACACCACCTAACGGCCATTAGAAGTACTATTTGGCTGACAAAGAATATAGTCCCAACACACATCTTCTGAAAAAGAAACAAAGTCGAAAGAAAAGAAGAAAGAAAAACCAATAAAAATAAAATAAGTCTTAAGAACTTTAATTCACTGAAATATTTGTTAGTTGGATTCGTGGGCTTCGTCCTAAAATCATGTGGATTTACGAGTGGATATATTTTGATTAGGCAGAAGGATAAGACCTTTTGACTTGCAATTATTGGATTTACGATCTAATGGACACTCCGATAAAAAAATGAGTGGCATTGCAAAACAGTAAAAAGAAAATCCAATATCAGTATTCGTGAATGAGGCAATAAGTTCACTCCAGAAAATAGTGTTATTTTTAACTACCAGATGGAATATCTCATCAACTGAAAGAGATATCAATATCCGTATTGATAACGCATGAACTGATATCAACAGGATCTCGTCAAATCCGGTGATTAGCAGTTGGAGAGTATCAGACGAGCTTAGCACCTCTTAGTCTAGTGTTGCTAGTCATCTTTCACGATCTCGACAAAATTATTCGGAGTTGCCGAATTTTGCCTCACATTGTCAAAATATTAGAAAACTTTTGACTCATCCAATTATAAGAAAGAAAAACTTTGAAATTTTCGTCTTTTCTCAATTTGATTCGCTTGAGTGATTAACGAATCAAAAACAATTTTTAACACACAGGATGGAACATGTTGTCATATAAAATGAACTTTTCGTTTTATTTATGTGAAGGTTTTTGTTCTGGACTCGCTCTAATAATTTTGAATGGATTTGATGCTTCAAATAAGAACTTTTCACATGATTTTTCGTTCGGTCTAAAAATAGCCCACGCCATGAATAATATGAAATACATTAGGGGAGTGGGCAATGTCATTGACGACTTGAAGGCTGCTTACAAATATTTGCCATATCTGAATACCATAACTCACCTTAACAATCATTTTGAGGGTAAAGAACACAATTCCCACACCTGTAGCAGCATAAACGTAATTTTGGTTTATTATTTCCTCATACATAATAATACAAGAAACAATTCACGACGAATTATCCACAACATATTTCATTGCCGGGGCAAACTTACTCGAACATATTCAAGAAAGACATGGGATAAAACAAAGAGCTTGTAAAGAGTTATATGAAAGAATGTTTTAAAACTCTTTTGGTGTAAGCTGAGAGTCCTAAAAAAAGTTATTGTGTGAAGACTAACATCAAAGCGTGGTATCGTGCGCTCTATGACACAAGGTTGGTTGGGATTGCACAAGCTAGTGCGTACTTCTGGTTGTCGAGTCCAGGGCCGAAGAAAGATTTGACTTTAGCAGGGGCTTGGCCTAGTGGGTAGAGTGTTCGCCAATGGTCCGCGAGACCTGGGTTCAATCCCAGGTCGCGTCATACCAAAGACTTTAAAAATGGTCCTTAATACATCCTTGCTTAACACTCGGCAATATAAGGTGTGTATCAAGGGTAAAGTGGAGCAATCCAGGGAAAGGAGTAGCGCCCTCCCCTACACCTCAGTGTAGTAGCTATTGAAAAGGGAACCTTCCGGTCGCCCTGGACTACGGTTGCCGACTTACTTACTTTGGTCGCACCACCTAACGGCCATTAGAAGTACTATTCATATTTACCTAACCCCTCCGCTCGGACAGGATATGACACAATGTCAATTTTTTAAACGGAATTTAACAGGTTTGAATTCAGAGTTTTCCTTCTCCTATACTAGTTGCCTCACCAAGGCTGAAGAACCTAGTCTGCCCTACTATTTACCCATAGCTGGAGGGAGAATAAATGGATTCATACCTTCCCCAAGTGCTATGTGAAATGCAATCAGTCTCGTTGAGGATTTGAACTCGTGTCGCCGTGTCCATTTCCTACGACGATAACCATTACACCACGGTCACCTCCCATTAGAAGTACTATTTGGCAGACAAAGAATATAGTCCCAACACACATCTTCTGAAAAAGAAACAAAGTCGAAAGAAAAGAAGAAAGAAAAACCAATAAAAATAAAATAAGTCTTAAGAACTTTAATTCACTGAAATATTTGTTAGTTGGATTCGTGGGCTTCGTCCTAAAATCATGTAGATTTACGAGTGGATATATTTTGATTAGGCAGAAGGATAAGACCTTTTGACTTGCAATTATTGGATTTACGATCTAATGGACACTCCGATAAAAAAAATGAGTGGCATTGCAAAACAGTAAAAAGAAAATCCAATATCAGTATTCGTGAATGAGGCAATAAGTTCACTCCAGAAAATAGTGTTATTTTTAACTACCAGATGGAATATCTCATCAACTGAAAGAGATATCAATATCCGTATTGATAACGCATGAACTGATATCAACAGGATCTCGAACATGTAGAAATCTGATCTGTCTGATAAACTAAACTAAAATGCTGGGTGTCGTTTTGAATAAATCCTAGAAGCAGCTCCTTATAAAACAGCGACTGTTCAGCCACTTAGCTGCCATCTCACAAACCATCCAAGTAAAACAAGCAAGACACACAGGGCTCTGCTGAGAAAATAGAACGAACCCATAAGTGACGTTCTTACATTCATCAGCTCTGTGTAGACACTGTGCGCTGTCTAGAGGACTTACCAAAAGCGATGTGTGATAGAGATGGATGATGATGAGAGAGAGAGAGAGAGAGAGAGAGAGAGTGCCAAAGGAATCTGTACGGTTGCCATGCTTTGGTGATAATAGTGATGATGATTATTATTTTGGCAAATATCCGTCTTTCTTTTTATTATGTTGAGAGAGCTTGGAAGCCTAGTCGACCGACCGCATCTCTGCAGAGAGATAAACCCTCCTCAACAAGTGTCCTGGAAATGACGATAAAGCTTTAGTCTTGAAGCTTTGAGGAATGCGGAGTACCCTTTCATTGGCCCTCAGTGGTTGAACCTGATAGGGTTCCATGTATTGGTCGAATAGAACTGTTTGACAATTAAACTCTGTACAACCAAATGGCTTGTGCAAAATATAACTGTTTGATCATTTAACAGTATGTAAACAAATGACTGATGTTTAATTGAATTGTTAGTGATACATAGTAATATTTGGAACAATTTAACTGTGAACAAATAAAATTATCAGTGTTAGATAGCAATACTTGAAACCATTTCACTGTCTGCAAAGGAAGTTATTTATGTTAGATAGCAATATTTGAAACTATTTAAGTGATTAAGACCATGATTATTTCGTTAAATTTAACAACATATCAACTCTTCATGGGTTATTTAATGCTAGAATATGATTCATTGTACAAGTTTTATTGTAATCATAACTATATTTTCAATCTTACATTTTTGTATATTTCAAGAGAGATTTGCACACAGTTATATATCAAGTACTCCTGTCGAATATCAAGTACTCCTATCGAATACAGATAATTTACAAAGAGATTTGTTTGACCTATAGATGGAACTCTAGCTGGTACAACCACTCCTGGTCAGAGTAGATTAAAGGATATTGACAATGAAGGGATACACAACACTCTCCTGAATTGAAGCCTTACCATCATTTGCAGTTTAGTGTCATATCCAATAAACCCCTTTCGATGGATCTTACTCATCTGTTGGGAATATAGCGACAAAATAGATATTTTTTAATCGCACACAAATATAATATCAAGTATTTCTCTCAAAAACAATTTGTACACAATTGAATGGTTACAAGTGATCCAATCAAATACAAATACTTTATAGAGGATTATATGGTTTAAAGTGACTATTTATTTTTGATAAAAATGATTTTTTGAATAAAATTATATAGTTTTAAATAAACAATAATCAAGATGAAGACTAATTAGAACCATTCGTGCAAGAATATTTGGTTGGTTGGGTTTTTAAGGCATATCAACCTTTGTAGGTTATTTAAAGCCAAATCCATTTTTATGAAAATAGTTCTATTTCAAACAATTCCGTTTAGCATAAGTATGCAGTTTAAATGGGAAAAACATTTCTATTTCAAGCTATTCAGTTTAGTCAAGTCGTTCTAATTCAGCTGTAATGGTTAAAGCGATGGACTGCGGAATTGAAGTAAGCGAGTTCGTACTCCAATCGCGCTATTGCGTTCACTTTCAGACAAATACCCTTGGGAAAGGTATGAACCCCCTTATCCTCCCAGCTATGGGTTAAATAGTACCACTACTATTCTTCTGGGAGAATGGCTTTGACATTAAATGACCTACAAAGGTTGATATGCCATTAAACAAAGAAACCAAACCAAACCAAACCAATCTAATTCCGCTAATTCAGTTTAGTAAAAGTACAGATTTTGTTTACACACAGTTAAATGTCAAAACAGTTCTATATTAAACAATTCAGTTTAGTGTAAGTACAGTTTCAATGTCAAAAAACAGTTCCATTTGAAATAATTCAGTTTAGCATAAACACGCAGTTTAAATTTAAGTACACAGTTTATTTTTAAATTAAACAGTTCTAATTCATATAATTCAGTTTAGTATAAGTACAGGTTTTTTTTGCACACAGTTAAATGTCAAAACAGTTCTATATCAAACAATTCATTTTAGTATAAGTAGAGTTTCAATGTCAAAAACAGTTCCATTTCAAACAATTCAGTTTAGCATAAACACGCAGCTTAAATGTAAGTACGGTCTAATTGTCAAAAACATTTCTATATCAAGCTATTCAGTTTAGTCAAACAGTTCTAATTCAAATAATTCAGTTTAGTATAAGTATGCAGTTAGTTCTATTTAACCCAAAGGTAGGACCCTTATCAGGTGCTACCTCTCCGGGCCAGAGTGGACCTAGGAGCAATGGCAATAAATGTGTACAGTGCATTCCCCAAAGCTCCAGCATCACTGGAAGCTCACCATCAGATCGTTTAGTGTCCTATCTTGGACACTCATTAGGAGGGGGGTCTTACCCCTCTGCAGAGTTGCCGTTGGCGTATTCTACAGCCCCAGCCGACTTGGAAATACACGAAGTTAATGTCAAAATTGTTTTATTTCAAAACAGTTTTATTTCAGATAATTCAGTTTTGCATAAGTACACAATTTAACCCCCCCTCTTAAACTAGTAGACAAATTCACTTACCTAGGAAGCAGCGTCGCATCAACCGAAAAGGACATCGACACGAGGTTAACGAAAGCATGGACAGCTATCAATAGGCTATCGATTATATAGAAGTCAGACCTGACCGATAAAATGAAACGCAGTTTCTTCCAGGCAGCGGTCGCATCGATACTGCTATATGGATGCACTACATGGACTCTAACAAAACGGCTGGAGAAGAAGCTAGACGGCAATTACACAAGAATGCTGCGAGCAATCTTGAACAAGTCCTGGCGGCAACACCCTACAAGACACCAACTGTACGGCCACCTGCCTCCTATCACGAAAACTATTCAAGTTAGACGAACCAGACTTGCAGGACACTGCTGGAGAAGCAGGGACGAACTCATAAGGGATGTACTCTTGTGGACCCCCACACATGGCCGGGCAAAAGCAGGACGGCCAGCACGAACATACATTCAGCAATTATGTGAGGATACGGGATGTTGTCCGGAAGACCTGCCTGAGGCGATGAACGACAGGGAAAAATGGCGAGAGAGGGTCAGGGATATCCGTGCTACCAGCACGACATGATGATGATGATGATGATGATGATGAAGTTTAGCATAAGTACGCAGTTTAAATGTCAAAACAGTTCTATTCTAAACAATTCAGTTTAGTATAAATACGCAGTTTAAATGCAAAAATCAGGCGAGCTTAGCTCCTCATAGTCTAGTGTTGCTAGTCACCTTCATAATTGCGGCAAACGGATTCGGAGCGACCATATTCTGCCTTACACTGTCAAAAAATATAGCAAAACTTTTGACTCATCCAATAAAGAGAAACTTAAAAATCTTCCCCTTTTCCCGATTTGAATTGTAAGAGTTTTTTTAATCAAATTAAAGAATCAAAAACAACTTCAGACACACAGGGGGGGACAAGTCCTTTAAAACGAAATTTTCGTTTTATTTATGTAATGGTCTTTGTTGAGGACTCGCTCTAATAAATATTAATACATTAGATGCTTCAAACAAGAACATATGTTATTTAAATGATGATTTTTTTTGTTCGGTATAAATTTGGCCCACGCCATGAATAGTTTAAAATACATTCATTTAAACAAAAACAAAGTCGAAAGAAAAGAAGAAAGAAAAACCAATAAAAATAAAATAAGTCTTAAGAACTTTAATTCACTGAAATATTTGTTAGTTGGATTCGTGGGCTTCGTCCTAAAATCATGTGGATTTACGAGTGGATATATTTTGATTAGGCAGAAGGATAAGACCTTTTGACTTGCAATTATTGGATTTACGATCTAATGGACACTCCGATAAAAAAATGAGTGGCATTGCAAAACAGTAAAAAGAAAATCCTATATCAGTATTCGTGAACGAGGCAATAAGTTCACTCCGGAAAATAGTGTTATTTTTAACTACCAGATGGAATATCTCATCAACTGAAAGAGATATCAATATCCGTATTGATAACGCATGAACTGATATCAACAGGATATCGAACATGTAGAAATCTGATCCGTCTGATAAACGAAATGGGAATTCTTCCAAATGGAAGCTGTGTCAGCACTAGTGTATGGTTGCCCCATCTTGAGTTGTTTGAAATACACATCAGTCGAAAAGAAACAGAAGGTGGAAAGAAAGAACAACAAAAAGTAAAAGTATTGTAAGATGTTCCCTGAAATGTTTCTTATTTGAATTCGTCAGGTTACTCATCAAATATCAACATAAATTTAAACTTCATTTGATAATTATCATGATATCACGAATGATTTCATATCCAAATCCTTATTGCCATTGACACACACACACACACACACACACACGCACACTCGTATATATATATATATATATATATATATATATATATATATATATATATTAAAAGGAATAGGTCAGCAAATGATTTCAAACTTGGTATTTAGTTTTTTACTATTACATAGACTTATTCGCTACATGGTTTTAGACTCTTAGTCTTAGCCAGAAAATATAAATGGTTAGGTTCCAGTTGTTCTTTTAATAGTAAAAATTGTTTTGATAGGTTGTTTTGATTTTGTTTAATTCCAAATTTGTGTCTGTGAATGTCCTACTGGAGTTAATTGTCCGTGCAGACCTCTAGTCTATGTTCATTTTTTATATATAAGTATGTATTCTGTTTGTGTGTGTGTGTGTGTGTGTGTGTGTGTGTGTGTGTGTGTGTGTGTGTGTGTGTGCACTCATGTAGACATACTCTTGTGCTCACATATATTTTCAAAGGTATTGGGAAGATTTTGGTCCTCCTCCTCCTTTGTTTTTTCTTCTTTTTACTTCTAGTCTTTTATCCTCAACGACAATTTTTAACTATACACACACACAAACACACTCTCACACACACATATATATGGATATATATATATGAAAAAAAATATTCAAAGTCGACATTTGTTTATACATGAGTATGGCATGGGTTAATGTTTTGGTTTTTTAAACTAACTTCTGATCGATGTTATTATGTAATGTCTCATCCCAAGAAATTATTTTTTAAAAATACAAAAAATTACTTTCAAAACTATTTAAAAAACATAAATGAAGCAAAGTATAAAACGATGGCATATTATTCATCTCTCTCTCTATATATAAATATATATAAGAAAGTCTTAGTGAATCCGACGTTATGTAAGTATAAAAATATTTAAAAATTGGGTTTTCAGTGGATAATTTTATTTCTGGTTGAATATTCTGCCAACGTTGACCGCTTTAGATTCAATATTAAGCTCTCATCAGGGCAACGTTAATATGTGATGTATCATCTGAATTATATTCAATGTAGTTTCATTTTTAAAATTTAATGTAATTTAAAAGATACAACATTACATATTAAGATTGCCCTGAAGAGGGTTTTGTATAATACCCGAAACGACGGAATAATCAACTATTGATTATCTGAATACCTTCATTTTTCATGTTATTACTTTCAAAACAGGAAGTGGGGACGATTCATGCCCAAAAAAGGAACCATCCCTGCGAAAAGGAGAAATTTGATCTGACTTCAAAATAACACAGAAATGATACTCTTTCACGCGGCCGCTAGTAGCGAAGACATGGCTGATTAAGTTTAGTTGTTTAGTTTAACATCAACTTGGACTTAGCAACCACCGGAGACGACTGGTATATTTCAACATCTTGTCTGGGAGACAATTTCATTTGGATTCAGGAAGAATTTCCCACCCACAGAATGGTCGTTGAACCCAAAACTAAAATTTAAATTTTAAAAATATCCTGGTCTCTTTTCTTCTTTCTTTCAGTAATTCCTTTGCAGCCTTCTACAGACACCAATGAAGCCAACGAATTAAGATGGGGTAAAAAGAAAACAAAGGGAATCAGATATCAAGACCCAAACTAAACAAATAACTAACAAGCGAATGTTCTGGTGTCCAATATGCTCTAAGTTAGAGAATAAAGCAATTTCCAGGACAATTTGGAATTGAAGGATAATTTGAGATGTTTGATTTCATGCTAAACGTCTTTTTTCCTTATTTGAATTATCAAAAAATGAACGTGGTCAATGTTACTTATCAGATGCTAAAAAACGTGTATATATATATATATATATATATTCTCTTTCACCTGAATTCTTACCATCTCGAAGAATCCACATAAATATGATAAGTAGAATAACTCATTACATTTGATTCGAGATGTTAAGTCTAAATCAGGTTTTCGTATTATTTACACATGTACGGTCACCTTTTAAATTATTGAGAGATTTATTTGTCAAAGTTATTTATTAAACATTTTGTTTATTGTCATCTAAAATCTGCATGTTGTTTTTATCTATTTCAAATTCTAAGCATTGGTCGTTTCTATTTGTAAGGTAAGTAAAGTTGGCGACCCTAGCCGAGGGCGACCAGAAGGCTCCCTTTTCAATAGCTACTACACCGAGGTGTAGGGGAAGGCGCTACTCCTTTCCCAGGCCCGGTCTCCGAGATCATTGGCGAACACTCTACCCACTGACCCACGGTTCATTGGCCTAGTGGATAGAGTGTTCGCAAATGGTCGGGAAGACCTGGGTTCAATCCCAGATCGCGTCATACCAGAGACTTTTAAATTGGTACTTGATACCTCCTTGCTTAACACTCAACAATATAAGGTACATATCAAGGGTAAAGTGAAGTAATTCAGGGAAAGGAGTAGCGCCCTCCCCTACACCTCGGTGTTATTAGCTATTGAAAAGGGAGTTTTCGGGTTACCCCCGACTACGGTCGCCAACTTTACTATTTGTATTGTATTTTCCCCAGAAATCTTAGATTTCCAGTTAACCCTAAATTCAATGAAATATGCCTATGACATGCTTAAAGGTCACTTTATCGGATAGATAATAATTAGTAATAAATTATCTGTATCGATCAACTTTATTGATTGATTCTTCATTCAATGAGTATTTATTTTTTGAGAAATGGGGATATACGAAGTTTGGCTGAAAAGTCTTTTGACTGACCAAGATATTTTCTTGGAATGTGATCAAATGAGGTTTATTTTTCAACATAGTTCCCTTTGTGGTCCACACACTTCTTCCTTTCGTGATGCAGGGTTTGAATCTGTATAAATGGTATTTTCAGCAATGGTTCTTGTTTTTTGTTCCAGGTTTTAATAAGTTATCAACGGCGGATATGACGTCATCATATACACTATTTAGCTGATGAACTTTTTAACCCAGTCGAGTATTGAAGAAAGCCGGATGTAAGTTAACAACGGAACACTCGTGAATCAAGACAATATATAACTATGACGACGCTTTGATTCACGAATATGTTGAAATTTCTGTTTGATTTTTTAGAAACTAAATATACTTCCTTCTATTTAATATTGGCGTTCTTTAATTATCATATTTTCTCTGTTATGGTAACGTAGTTTCGTACACTCAGAATTGCCGTTTAGCTGCTATCGGCAACGAGGGAAAAAACTATGGCGGATTAGTGTAGGGAATGTTTAATTGTTACTGGCATAGTACCAACTTCCACTCCTAATGTGAGGCAAAATGGAACGAAAAAAAAACATATCTGCAGTTGAGATGCTTTTGAAGGAGACTTTAGAATATATTAAACAGTCGTTACCGTAGATCCTGGTCACTTGGCAAAATAACCATGAGAGATTATCAGGATTCGTTACTTATCTCATTGAAAGGAATCTTACTCCTTTGATTGTGATGAAATCGACTGTGAGGAAAAAAAGCCAAAAAAAAAAAAACACAATTCATCTTTTTTTTTTTTTCACAAGATCGAAAAACGATCATTATTTGTGTTTTCCTATCCCTAAAATCCAAAGAAGGCATGATGCTATTCGAAGTCATCTTACAACTTTTCTCGCCTCAATCCCCAATCAGCACCAATTGACGCGAACTGACTCAGGGAAATTAGAGAAATCGAATTGAATCTTACGACGGAAATTAACTATGACGTAGTGGAATTTTTCTTTCCCATTTTTTTTTTTTTTTGTCAGCATAAAAGTTCGTGTTTTGCATTAGAAAATAAATATTAAAAAAGAAAAAAAGTGACCATCTGAGAATAAAGTTTAGATTTTTGTATCAAATTCTATGCAAATTTTATTATCAGTTAATCTAATCTGATTCAGTTTTTACATCAGTTAAATTATCGATATATCTAAAACTTTATGCAAATTAATTTAAATTCAGAAAGGAAATTTTAAAAGGAGAAATTCACAGACACGTGCAGAGATTTATAAGAAAATCTGGGTCTTGGTTTACAGATACCGAAGTTAAGCAACGAAGAAACTGTTCAGTAAAAAGTGGGGTACCACCTTATAAGAGTAAGCACTGTAGGCAACTTGAGACCTGTGTATAGAGTAAGCACAATTAAGTAAATAACAATTAAAAGAAAGGGAAAAGTTAAGCAGTGATGAACCTGCTCAGTACTTAAATGGGTGACTACTTAAAAAGCAAACGTGAGGCCTGTCGGGGGTAGGGGACATAAAATACACTTAATGTATCTTCTGCAGATGTGTAAGACCTTCCCAGAAAGGGTTTTTTCCCGGTATGACACTAAACTGCACCTTAAGGTTAGATTTCAGATCTACAGAATGTGGAAGTACTCCTTCATTGTCATGACTCCCAGGTCCACTATGACCCGGAGTGGTTGTACCTGTTAGGGTCCCATCTCTGAGTCAAACCGACCAATTTCACAAAAATGAGAATATGAATTTACAATGAACGTGGTTCCTATAAGCTCTAGGCATAAAATAACCCTAGACGCGTTGATATGCCGTTGAAATCAATCAATATATCAATCAACCACTGAGGTTTGTGTGTCAGACCATGCAAAGCTTAGTATATAAGAATGTTAAATGATGGACTCGCAGGATCTTTTGACATGACATCAAGCATTTTGAAAAGATTTAAACAATTGTCCCAAAAGCGATAACCAGTAATGTCAAGCTGAGATCAAACTAGCGTAATTGACTGGTAACCTTTAAAGTCAACTGGATGCTCGGCTTTTATTGGAGGAGTTAAAGTCTAAAATCTTAGAAGTTAGAAATTAGATTTTAGCTTTGAATCAGTTAGCCCAGAACCGCTGAATAGTACAGAGATTCTTTTCTATCTATAGTCCATGCTAATTCCTGGTTATCGTACTAACCGTTTATGTATTTCAGAAAACGCCTAAAATAAATAAATAAGATTTTATCCTTGTTATTCGTTCCAGCAATAAAAGATGGACTGCGCGAACCGACCACCGGTCGAAGAAGGGAAGATGTTGAGACGGTTATGTAACACCACGGCCACATATTATTTTATTGTCTTTAGCAAAGGCTTCACTCAATACATCTTTTTTGGGTGCTATAACTCAACCTAAACTTAATAAAAATTTAATCTACTACTAAAAAAAAAAAAAAAAAGTAAACCTTTACGAACGTTTTGGCGGTATTTTGAAATTAATTTTTACTAGAAAGTTCTTATGTGTAGGTGTCAAGTTTTATACATGACAATGGAATTTGAGACCTTAAAAGGCTGCGTGCAACATTCAGGACGTAGATTTCCCATATTTGTTATGAAACCTCTCGTACATCGAAATATACTAGGTCCATTTAAAAAGTATCAAGACTCAAAAGTTGAATCTATCAACATAGAAATGAATAAAACGTTTTCTTCAAAGTCCTTTTGGCAGTCAACACACCTATTCCAATGAGCTTTTTAATTGTCGAAGCGCCTCAGAAACTCCTCTTTTGAGGACGTTGTATTTCTTTTAATATTCCTTACGTTCGCTAATCTGACCCTTTAGATGAATTTTCTGTTTAGAAAACAAGAAAAAGTCAAACGGTGCAAAGTTTGGTGAGTATGTAGCGTGTTGCACTTACGCAATCCCGTGTTTCATCAGAAATATTTCATCCGAAGTGTATAGAGAATCTATTTAAACATTCCGATACATACGACCATAAATTGGTGCTCTGGCCTCAAATAAGATGAACCTCAGCTTAATAAATCATATTCAATTCGAAATAGATAGTTATATGTTTTAAATATATATATATATATGTATATCAACTAAACTTTTCTCGTATGAATTTAGAATTTGAGATTTAATGAAAAATAAGGCGTATTTTTTAATTTCTGAAGTAATAACGACTTTTATTTGAAGAGTTATGGGAGAAATAGTAAGAGACTATGCATTCTAGCCTTGGTGGGCAACCAGACTAGGAAAAGAATAATTCTGAATTTAAAACCAGGAGGTAGAGTCTGTAAATCTGGCAACTCCTCTCGACGGCATTGGAGTTGAGTTTCATTGGCCCTAGCAGCGGTATAGTGGAGAGGGAATAGCAGAGGCATATACAATTGCCGGTCTTCCATATAAAATAACCCGGCCCCATTCAGACACAGATGCATTATCTTCCTAGACTAACAGTTGCTACCACTCCTTATTTTCATTCAGAACAGAGTTAATTGGTAATTGAGGGATTGCTTCGCGTCAATATTTCTATTAGATTTCTTGATTTTAAGGGCACATCAAACCGTCTCGGGTTATTTTATTCACAGAGGCTAGAAAATCGCGTTTGTAATACATTTTTGTGCAGTTTTTTCTTAAGTTTTTTTTTTCTTTTTCTTTTGCCCACAATCCTATCAAACACGAAGAATGTTAAAAAATATCTTTTTGATTCTTTTATGGAATCTTAACAGGTTCTACCCGTCATGTTCAGAATGTGTTACTTAATAATTAGGTCGCCTGTTAATTTTGTAGAATAAGTATAAAATTCAAAATATATAAATTTGTTAGAAGAAGAGTTATTGAAAATAACCACTGATATGAGAGACAAGACTGGAGCCCTGGCTGACCTTTTTAGCAGTTCTCTGATTGGTTTGATCAATTGTGAGATCTGGTCAATCAATGGTTGAGTGAATTACAGTAGTCATAGCGCCGTAACGAACAGATGCCTAAAAATGGCTATTTTTCCAGCCGTGTAATGTTGACGTGGGAATTACAGTGAATAAAAACGTTGCAAATCAAAGTCTTTGTGAGGATTGATAAGAACAGAAGTGGACACAAAGACCAAAATAAACCCCAAGACCACCCGAAGAAGTCCCACGTAGAAGACCGGAGAATCCAACCAGATAGAAAATTGTAAGAAAAAGAATAACGTGTATACACCAAACGGACTTGAGAGTTATGGAAATGAACAGGAGCCTCGCCATCAGATGCAGTCTAGTGTCATACCTAGGACACCGCATTTTTTAAGGGTTATTCTTCTACAGTAGATAGAGTCGAGGTATTCTAAGCCCTCGCCAACGGGGCATTATTTCAAGTTAAGAAAATTTGTCTATTTTGGAAATTCCAGTTTCTAACCTTGGTCTTAGACACGCAAGTTACTGATGCCTTTGAAGAACGCTATTATCTCAATTGCAAAGTCGAATGTGCCTCTTTATCAATCCTCTCATTAAGTCTTCTGCGCGTAATTTGCTTGTCAGAACTTGTCTGGGCTGATATAACATTGACTCTCTCGCTGTTCGCATATAAACTACAACATTATTATTATTATTTCAATCTCGTTTACATTTAGAAAAACTAATTACTACGTTGTAATTACATTGCCTTAAACTGTGTGTGAATAAATTTCTGCTATTACGAAAATTGGTGTATTTCAATATTAAATTTGATAAGGTATCTATCTATCTATCTATCTTAGGTTCTCATCATCATCATATCGTGCTGGCAGCACGGATATCCCTGACCCTCTCTCGCCACTCCTCCCTATCGTTCATCGCCCTAGGCAGGTCTTCAGGACAACAACCTGTATCCTCACATAGCTGCTGAATGTACGTTCGTGCTGGTCGTCCTGCTTTTGCGCGGCCGTGTGTGGGGATCCATAAGAGTACATCTCTTATGAGTTCATCTCTGCTTCTCCAGCAATGTCCTGCATGTCTGATCTTAGGTTCTAGTATCTATCTATCTATCTATCTATCTATCTATCTATCTATCTATCTATCTATCAAAGTTTGTTTATACCTACATGTTAATACCTACGTGTATACATATCTATATCTCTTAGAGTAATAATCGCTTTCCCTCGATCTGTGTCTCTGTCCATATTTCTATATATCTATCTATCTTAGTAATCTTTTTCATCACTGTTATTTTTCAATGTGAAACAACGAAATCTATCTATCTATCTATCTATCTATCTATCTATCTATCAAACAAGCGAATCGGAATAGATAGATAGATAGATAAATAGATAGATAGTTTGGTTTAGTCTCATTTGGTTTTATGGCATATCAATCATTGTTGGTTATTTAATGCGAAATCCTGTTTTTACTCATATATTAAATATAGATGATTTGTAAACACATTTTTAGATACACACAGTTAAATGATCAAACAGTTCTATTCTTACAATTAAATTTAGCATAAGTCAACATAGTTAAATGGTTACAAGTATTGCTATGTATAACTAACAATTCAATTAAACATCAGTCATTTGTTTACACGAAGTTTATTGAACAAACAGTTCTATTTCAAACAATTCAATTTAGTATTAGTCATTTGTTTGCACTCAGTTTAAATGTCAAACAGTTCTATTTAACCCATACACTGGACCCTATCAGGTGCTACTACTCTGGGTTAGAATGGACCTAGGAGCGATGGCAATGAAGGGGTACTCCGCATTCCTCAAAGCTTCAGGACTGGAGCCTCATCATCAAATTGTTTAGTGTCATATCCAGGATACTCGTTGGGGTGGGGATGGGTGATCTTATTCTTCTGCAGAGAAGCAGTCGGTTTATTCTACTACCCCCCAGACGACTGGACTAACAAATAGATAGATAGATAGATAGATAAGCTGATTGATACACACACACACACACACACACACACAGATAGATAGATAAGCTGATTGATCCACACACACACACACACAGATAGATAGATAGATAGATAGATAGATAAGGTGATTGATCAACACACACACACACACACACACACACAAATAGATAGATAGATAAGCTGATTGATCTACACACTTACACACACACAGATAGATAGATAGATAGATAGATAGATAGATAGATAGATAGATAAGCTGATTGATCTACACACACACACACACACACACAGATAGATAGATAGATAGATAGATAGATAGATAGATATGTAAATGAATCTTATTGTGTGCAAATCTCTATAAATACATTCAAAATGTTTATCTGCGTCAATTTGTGCTGCTCTTTCAATCGTAATATTCTTTTTTCTTTAAGATTTCTGTTTTACGTTTCCCACCTTAAAATACTTTATTCTCAAACTGATCTTTAAATTACATGTCTTTAAATTGTTTATAAGTCATTTCAGTGGAAGCCGCCTAATCAGACCAGATAAGTTATTCCAGTTGTTTGTGTGTGCAGGTGTGTGTGTGTGTGCGTGAGAGAGAGAGAGAGAGAGAGTGTGTGTGAGAGAGAGAGAGAGAGAGAGAGAGAGAGTGTGTGTGTGTGTGTGTGTGATGGTAGTTTTATGAGACTGCGATAGAAGTTGATCTGTTCAAGTCCTTTCTCAACAGGATCTTTTTATTTACACACTCGATGTTCTCATTGACCCAATTTACAGATATCTCACTCACTCACTCCATAGCACTGGCCTTTTGTCCTTAAGTTTCTTTGTTCATTGTGCACTTGCTCTCTCTCTCTCTCCACACACACACACACACACACACACGCATATATATATATATATATATTCAACACTTAAGAACATTACTCAAAAGGAAGTAATTAGCATAAGTATTTGAACAAACACAAAAATGTCTTTTTATTACCTGTGATTACAGGGGAACATTAAGAATTTGGGGCAAGGGAAGGGGGTTCAAATTCACCTACAACAAATTACAATGTTCTTTGCGAGGTTCTTTACGGCAACAATCGATTTTTACTTAATGTTGCTTTTATTAAGTCGGGAAAAACAAATATTAGAAGCAATTTGTCTGTTTGTTCATATACTTATCGACAATATTTGTATACATGTTTGCCTCGATGTTTGTATATATATATATTGTGACGGGGCATAAAATATCTATCTCAAGACGAGAGTTTATCTTATGCACATGTGACGTCGGGACAGCCTGGCACTTGGTCCTTCGCAAAATAAGTCCTAGTCAAGACTCCTGTTTCGGGCATAAGGTAACTGGCAAATAATGTGGGGGTTAATTTGGGGCTAGACTCATCTCGACGCTGGCGAGGGGGTTTCCAATTTCACTTTCACATGCACCACCAAGTCCTTCGTTTATTTACCCCCTCGGATAACGGAAAGCATGGACTTCTAGGTTAAAACAAAATATATTTCACGGTAGTCAAATTTTTAAAATTCCCTTGTAATGCTTTTAAGGCGAATAAGACATTTAGCGAGAATAAATGAAAGCGATACGAAGCTGAAAAAGATATGAGCAAAAGAAGACAACACGATCGATAAACAACATTACGAATAGATTTCAACACGAGGGAGTATTTAAAATGTAACAAAACTTTAATAAGCGACGATTAAACAAATAATTATGAGATTTAAGAAATAGTTCCTTTTTTCCTTTTCTTCTTTCCTTTTAAACTATCGGCTTAGTTAAGCCAAGTAGGCAGTGTGAAACACAAATATCTCTCTCGACAGTCCTTTTCTTCTTTCTCCTTTTTTTTCTTTCTTTCTTTTTTCTTTCTTTTTTCTTTCTTTTTACTTTTCTTTCTTTTACTTTAGAAAGTCCATTTATTTATTTACGATTTATGAAACAAATCTTTTCAGTTTCTTTCTTCCTTTTCTATATATATATATACATATAATTTCCAATATTTAGGAAATGTAGAAGGAAAAACAGTTTTAAGTTGCACTTATTTTTTTGAAGGGTTTACTTCTCAGGTTCCTTTCTCTTGCGGACGAGTGACATCCCTTCAGAATCAGCTGGGTCAGCTTTTCTGCTGACAACTGTTCTAGGCTTTTTACGAGGCATTCTTTCCCCGGAGCTTGGCTAACTTGGCGTCCATCTCTTGCCAATGTCTGTCTAGAACTAAAGATTCTTTTTGCGGGCGAGGGGCCCGGAGTTTGGCTATAAGTCAGCACGTCTTTTCACGTCGACTTCTGTCCTAAATTAAAGATCCTTTTCCAAATTTCCTCTGACGAAAAGGTACTATTTTTCGGCGCCAAAGGCTCGGGCCAATCATTTGGCTTCTTTATTCCCCATCTCGATTTCATTCGGGCTACTACAATGACCTGCATTCCCTTCTCTGTCCAACCAATTATAGGTTATGGAGAGCAGGTAGTCTTGTTTGACCTTCATTCTGACTGCTTTAACGGTCAGTCGTTGGGGCTCGTTAGTTCAAACACAGAGGTTAGGGGAATTGATCTTCCCTTTTCCTCTCTCGGTGGCATACCACGTCACAATATATATATATATATATATATGTGTGTGTGTGTGTGTGTGTGTGTGTGTGTGTGTGTGTGTGTGTGTGTGTGTGTGTGTCTGTCTGTTTTGGCAGCATTTCTTCATTGATTTGATTGAACATAATAAACATGCTTTGTCTACTTATTTTTTTTTTTTTGTTAATCCTTTCGATCTAATGATATTCGGCGGGAATTGGTTGATAAATCTTCCATAATTAGTTATTTCCAAAGTACTCCCCACTGATCCTAATAAAAAAAATAAAACTTATTATATACTATAATAAATTTAAGTCCAGATTCTCAAGGTACTAGATATTAGGAACATACAACCCAAACATAACAGAATTAATTTTGAAACCAGTGCTAATGTACTTAAATGTCTTTAGCTACTGACGCTACTTATAGAAAGAAATTCGAAAAGTAAACGCTATACAATATAACGGTACAAACGCTTATTCTTACAATGTAGTAATGTACATACAAAAGTTACATCACTTTTGTAATACATCCTCCCCTGATGATGGCCCAAAGTTGGGCAGAAAATACTTGGAAAATAAACAATTATGGAAAGTTTATCAACCAATTCCCGCCGAATATCATAAGATCAATACGGCCATTCGAAAGGATTAACAAAAATATATGTCGACAAAAAATGTCTATGATGTTCAATCAAATACATACATATATATATATATATAATTATGTTCAATCAAACATATATATATATATATAATCATTTATACACACAAATATATGTGTGCGTATATGTACATGTGTATAAATATATATATATATATGTGTGTGTGTGTGTGTGTGTGTGTGTGTGATATGGTTGTTATTGATACAGGAAAACTAACGCTTTGAAGTAAATTGTCTATTTGTTCAAATACTCATGAGCAATACTATATATATATATATATATGTGGGCGTGTGTATGTGCATATATATATGTATATGTGTGAATATATATATATATATATATATATATATGTGTGTGTGTATATATATATGTGTGTGTGTGTAAATATATATATATATATATATATAGGTAGGTAGGTGTGTGTTTGTATTGTAAGAATGTTTCCGAGTTCAGGTGTAGTCAGTCAGATTCTCTCCTAACTTTGGGTTTTAAATCATCTTCATCAACAACTTATTGTCATTCACTTCTGGGCTTTATTTCAAGAAACATATATATATATATATATATATATATATATATATATATATATATATATCAGTTGTATTATTTTCTGAGACGAAGCTTGATGATTTTTATCATTTAGGGTTTTCGGATTATTGTCTTCATTTTTATCGTTATTTCCACAACGTTTCGGCCGATATGTCCTCTGGCCTTCTTCCAGTGTTTGTCGAATTCGGGAACCTTCACGGAACTTCGAACTACGTCCTTTATTGAATCCACGGGGGTCGCCTGTTTTGATTCCGTCAGCCATAACCAGGTACAAGTGTTAAGTATTTATGTATTGTTACTTGCCTGCAGTCAGGATTGAACCTGCAACCTCCAGATGATTGTCTCCTTAGAAGCTTAGAGAACCAATGACTATAACCTTTACGCTATGTGTCCTGCTGGACACATAGCGTAACGGTTATAGGCGTTCCGTATAGGTTCCCGAGTTCGACAAACACCTGAAGAAGGCCGGAGGAAACGTTGTGGAAATAATAATAAAGATGAAGACAATAGTCCGAAAACCCTTAATGATAAAATATATCAGTCTGTTATTTTCTCCTCCCACCTATTTTCTTTCTCTCTCTCTCTCTCTCTCTCTCTCTCTCTCTCTCTCTCTCTCTCTCTCTCTCTCTCTCTCTCGCTCGCTCTATTCCAGTCTTATATTATATGCATATATTAGTTTGTTACTCTCTCTCTCTCTCTCTCTCTCTATCTCTCTCTCTCTCTCTCTCTCTCATTGTCTCACTTGCACATACACGCTTGTATATAAATTTGATTAAGAAAAACAAAGTCCAAGTGTCACGTGTCTACGCTTGTCTTAAAATAAAACTTATAAAAATTCTATTTAATTTAGTTATTTTTACTGCAGATAATTTATCTTCCTTGGATTCTATTTTATAATAATTATGTTACGTCCTAAATTTGTCCTTTTTTTAGCTACAGTTTTGAACATAATTTGACGATACGTCAAACTCATTGGGTCCCCATCTTAAGTATATTTCTACTCTCTGTGTAACCTTACTCGGCCACTTCTTTTCTACCTACCTTCATAGAAAGGTGAAGTGTGCGTCACGGGGCAAGGAATGGGAATGGTATTCATATCACCAAAAGGAAAGAAAACCTCCTCATTCGACACCCGAAACTGCGTGACCTTATTCTATATTATATATATATATTGCAAATAGTTTGTATGTAACATTATTTTTAAACAATTAAGTGGGTTTATTTATTTGCACACACTCAAATGGTTACAAGTATTCCTATCTAACACTAATAATTTTATTGATATTAATCATTTGTTTGTACAAATCTAGATAGTTTCAAGTATTGCTATTCAGCGTTAGTAATTCTATTCATCAAGTATTCCGATCTAATACAAATAATTTGCATACAGTTGTAAGGTTTCAAATAACTAATAATAATCCCTAATAAATGATTGAACAGTTCTATTTAACCCTTAGATACTCTACATTTCTCAGGACTGGAGCCTCACCATAAGATGCAGTTTAGTGTCATAGCCAGAGCAATCATTGGGGAAGAGGGTCTTACCTTTCTGCAGAGGTGTAGTCGGCATATTCTACAGCTGAGGGGTCTGTCTAATATCGGCAAGGTGGTAAGCATGGTTTCAAGTATTCCTTTCTTATACTAATAATTATATTGTTTCAAGTAATTTATTATAATAATCCCAAGTAAACAATTATAGATTTAGTAACTATTCTTAATAATAATTTGCACACAGTTATACGTTATTAAGTATTCCTATCTAATACAAATAATTTTCGAACAGATCTATTTGACGACTACATAGGACCTAAATAGATATTATCCCACCGAGTCAGAGTGAACGTGAGAATAATGGTGTTGGGTCAGTAAAATGGTAATTCCTGAGTGAGAGAGAGGCTCTCTGTGATTGAATATACAAATCACGTGATGAGTCCAGACGTCTGGGCACAAAATCCCAAATCCAGTCAGATATATTCCACCAGGCGTTTAGTGAGGCAGTGACATTAAAAGCTTTCAGAAACACAACCCAGGTATCTTCTTCTGCAAGCCAATAAGTTCCTTAAACTCAACTTTATACACAGGAAGGAATGTATATTGTTATTCATTGTTTCATGGGCTGCTTAATAAATTCTTAGAAATAAAGGAAGTATTAATTCATTTATTCGTTGCTGACTAACACAATGGCAATGAAGGGATACTCCAAACTTTCCAAAACTCAAGAACTGAAGCCTCGCCATTAGATGCAGTTTAGTGTCATACCGAAAACACCCCTTTTTGAGGAGTGGGGCCTCTTACTCCCTCACTGGTGATAAAAACAATGTATTCAACGGCCTGCAAATCTTTCTAGTTTTGCTTTGTTACTGTTTAATAAGTAAAGTTGGAGACCTTAGTCGAGGGTGACCGGAAGGCTCCTTTTTCAATAGCTACTACACCAAGGTGTAAGGGAGGGTGCTACTTCTTCCCTCGATTGCTCTACTTCACCCTTGATCTTTACCTTACAATGCTGAGTGTTAAGCAAGGTAGCATCAAGTGCCATTTTTTAAATCTTCGGTATGACTTGACTTGGGATTGAATTCCGGTCTCCCATACCATTGGCGAACACTGTACTCATTTGGTCAATGTTTGCAATAGGTTGTGACACAAGTGAAATATGGACAGGGGACACCTTTTTCGATACGGATCACCTCACACTGTAAAAGTAAGTGCTACAACGAAAATTTCTATCTCTATCGATATATCTTCTTCTTCTTCTTCTTTACTTGTCTTGTAACCTGTTTTTTTTTGGTGGTGCTAATCCATGTAGCGTGTCTTTGGCTGGAACAGCCTGATGGATCCCACCCCTCCCACAGATCTACAACTGGTTTGAATTCAGAGTTTTCATTCTCCGTGACTGGTCGCAATACCGAGGTTAAATAACCCAGCCTGCTTTACTATTTTACCCATAGCTGGATGTATAACCTGTCTCAATGGTATTAGCGTTAAGTGAAATGCAAACAGCCTCGTTCAGGTTTTGAACTCAGGTCACCATACCCATCTTCTACAACGATAACCGTTACACCACGAACACCTCCAAATACTTTGGTTAGATTATTATAATAATTATTATTGTCTATATAATTCAAATCTTTCGTCTCTTGTAAAGTAATTAAGAGTAGAAGTAGAGGAAGAAAAGAAAAAACAAAAGCAAAAAAGAACCCTCGGGAGAAGAGACCAAGATGCTCGTACAAATGTTTTTAGAAACCAAAGTGAAAAGTCAAAGAAATGGAAAGCTGACGATCCGAGAAGGTAACTAAATTCTCGCTTAAATGTTTGTATCTGTCGCTGGTTTTAATGTAATTACTATTGTTATTTGTCGGTCTAAGAATAATCAGATTGAAATAATCCTTACAGAGATTAATCTTTCAATAACTGGTCCCTACTAGTCAATTGCTCGGGACCAACAATACCTCTGAATTGACATGAATGCAGACTTTTTTAAAGTTAAAACTGAAAGAATACGGGAGGGGACGACAAATTTCAAAAGGAGAAAAAGAATGCAGAAGGAACTTTTTGGTGGCCCATTTAAGTGTTCTCTTTGAGAAAACCAGGTATGTCTGTGTCAGAGGCGCAGATTTCAAACAACCCCTGGGTCTGGTTTAACCACAATATACCACCCATGATAAAAATGTTGAATCAAAATATGACACAACGTGAGACCCAGGCAACAGGTCTGGGTGTCATTATCAATATTAGCTCCCCTGATAGCAAACATGGGAGACCCGGTCGTCACCCTACGAATTTTGTCTGTTCAGGTACACGAATGACGATTTAAGGAACCACACCAATCAGAAATTCAAACACAAAACATGGACTAAGGAAGGCAACCAACTTGCACTACACTGCTATATTAGGAGCAACCTTACACAAAGAGGATATAGAAAAAGAATGATAGAGATCTGGCAAGAATGGGCTTGTTTTCAGACAACAGTCCAATGACTTGATGACCAAGTTAGGACAATAATAATGAAAGGTTGGTTTTCAGACCTTGAAATACGAGAAATACACCAGAAAATAAATAATGAACAAGATAGTAATACAATATCAAACACACCAAGTTATTGACAAGCAAGGACAGTCAAATCGAAATGAACCACCGACTTCGGAAAATAGAAACACCTCACAACCAAACACAAAGCAAACACTAACACAAGAACAAAAAATAAATTTAGAAAATTTAAAGAGAATTATGAATGGAAAAATACTACCTTACTATCACTAAGGAACATAGAATGGAGAACAGTCAAGACGGAAACGGAAAAAATAGATCGAGTACTAACTTATATATAAACACTTAATATAACCGAATTAAATAAACTAATCTATGCAGGAGCGAAATTAGTTTGTGAGAAAATTGTGTCCCTTCAAAAAGTAGGAAGAAAAAATCAAAACCAAATTAGGAAATTCGACTGGAAACGCAGATAAAAAAATCAACTAAGAGACTCGAATAGTTCAAAGCCTTACGAAACTGATAAAATATAATTAACGAAAAATCATTAATATAAAAAAATCATTCCTTAATTATATAACGATAATAATGATAATAATAATAAAGAAAATGTAATTGTTTTATTCACCGGACACATTAAAGTGAGTGGATGCAGTGGGGGGGGAGACAATGATTAAGAATATGTGAAGTCAGATGGAAAAAAGCTGAGAAAAGTTGAATCAATTAGAGTTTAGACATAGATCAATGATGAACCCATAGAGTGAGAGATTCTTAAATTCGAGTAAAAACGGAAGTGGGATACAGGCAGAAACACAGTCATTAATCTTAGGAGATTTTGATGATTATGAAGATTCAATCGTTCGGAAACCTCATTCTGATCTTTCTGATAGGAAAAGAACAACCGAATTAATAAGATCGATGCCATAATTAACAAGGATCCCAGCAAATTAATCCGGTTCATAACCAAGGAGTTTCTGGGTTTCTTATCCGGCTGGTAGTGCATGGAGACATTTAGTATTACTCATACAAGGTAGGAAAGAGCCAATTTTTATCACATGTCATGAACGACTTGAGAAAAGACTACGCTGCAAAATTTTTGAACAAACACAAGCATCTCCCCCCTCCCCAACAGAACTTTGTGGGGATTTCTTAGAATAAATTTAATCTCTAGTACTTTCGCCAATGGTCCGGGAGACTGGGGTTCAATTCCAGATCGAGTCATACCAAAGACTCAAAACATGGTAACACTCAGCATTATAAGGTAAGGATCAAGGGTAAAGTAGATCAATCCAGGGAATGGGGTAGCGCCCCCCCCCAACATCTCGGAGGGGTATTTATTGAAAAAGGAGCCTTCGAGTCACCCTCGACTAAAGTCGCTAACTTTACTTTTACTTACTTCAAGATATTTTCCTGTATTTTTTGTTAAATATATCTGATAAAGTGAAATGTTTGTGTTTTAATTTTTGTGTAACTTTGACAACAATTGACCTATTATACCCTGTGTGAAGACAAGGTTTAACGCTGCAGCATGCTTGTCAGTTTCACGCCTTTTACGATCGTCAGATCAAATGACACCGCCACTTGAACTCTTCACACACACATATATGCTATAAATAAATCAGTACCTCGTTCCCATGACTTCTAGGTAGCATATATATATATATATATATAAGAAGATGTATGAATATATATATATATATATATATATATATATATATATATATTAATATATATAAGAACATTTCAGTATGTATGTATATATATATTAGAACTATAATGACTAGAAAATCCTGCAAACACCTACGTGCGACATACGGAACATTGAACCGCTGTTTCGATCTTATTTGGTCTCATCAGCAGTGCACACCGTAATCTTCACCACTGGAGATCGAACCAACAACCACAATAAGCAGAAGCCGAAACTACCACTGGGCCACCGGTTCATGTCACCCCTAAGCGATGCCGAATGTAACTCGTTATGGTGACAATGCGCGACCACTTGACCTAATGTGTCTTGAATTACGTATTAACTGCAGAGGGCACGGCCACCTCCGGGACAACATCTTCCCAAGTCGGAGTTATGAGTCCACATAACATTACCTCATGGGCAAGAAATCATAATATATATATTTAAATGGGGTAATTAATGATATATTAGAATTATCACACACACACACACACACACATATATATATATATATATATATATATATATATATATATATATATATACATAAAAATTATCATATATATATATATATAAGAACAGCTCAACTAGAGATTTGCTATTTGAATTAAAGTACGTTTAATTAAACTGTAAAATAATATATCAATCTTTTTTATTTTTTATTCCAAATAAATTTAACAGCACAATTCATAAGTCACATGATCTTTAATTCGGCAAGGTTTATAACCAGATCTGACTGAATAAGTCATTTCTCTTAGAGAACTCGTAGATAAGCTTCAGCAAAGAATATCGTTTTTAGCCTAATATATATCAGACTGTCAAAGGACAGTCTGATATACATTAGGCTAAAAACGATATTCTTTGCCTCCAACAGAGTACTAGGCGAGATAATTTTTCGATTTTTTCAAGGATGGTGTAATTATTTACCCTTCGCGACGGGCAAGATTTGACACAAGGTCAATTTTAAGCGGAATATAGTTGGTTTAAATTCAGTTTTCTCTCTCCTAGACCAAAGAACCTAGTCTGTCCAACTATTTGTCCGTAGCTTGTTGGTTGGAGGAGAACACATGGATTCAATATTTTCTTGAATGAATTAACGCCAAGTGACATACAAACAGCCTCATCCACGATTTGAACTTGGATCACCGATTCCAATTCCTAGCAGGATAAAGACTACGATAAGCGGGAATTTAGGTTTTTTAGTTTTCCGTAGATCATTCATTGTCAATAAATAAGTCTTCCGCTTTCGTTAAGAATTTCTTTTTTTTTACAATTATCGGGATTTAATATTCGAATCGAGGCTTTTTTGGGGGGGAAAAGAAAAATACACATTTTTACTTTGTTTTATTGCTAATGTTTCTTTTTGATTCGACTTCATTTCGATCCAAGTCGCAGACCCTCAACCCAATAAATCCATGAATTGTTCATGATCAAAAAAAAAAAAAAAAAAAAAAAAAAAGAAGCTAGTTATTTCGTTGGAAGTTTTGAAATATTATTAAACATTGCCGAATGTCATATTTCATGATATTTTTGTTCTGGTCAGAGATCGTCCACGTATACTCGTAAAAATTATGGTCCGATTTAACTGTAAATTGCTTTATTTCTCAGATTAAAGCAATCTAACAACATTGTTCCAACATAAATGGCGTCATGGTGTAGCGTTTTTGTCTTATTAAAGAAAGAAACACACAAGCCTATAGAAATCTGACCGTCTTGTATTTAGTATTTAGTGCAATGAGATTTATTTAAAGGAGAAATCACAAATCAAATAGCGTCTTTTAATAAATGTAGAAAATAAATTGATGGACAATGTCCTTTTGGGTGGGCACTGGTCTTTTCGAGTTAATTGGTCCCTCCTGCCAACTTGAAACCAAATTAATTTGAGAGACTTTGCGACACGGCGTCAGGACGAGTAGAAATATTGTTTTTTTTTTCAGGTTGAGAAATGTCATTTATAGGAAAAGAAAAGTGTTTAAACATCAAGCATATAATTTTCAGTTGTTTTTACGCCAGTTCTGTTAAAATTTGTGATAATTTGAACGAGAAAATGGTCAAGTTATTAGATTATGAAATGATATGAATTTTTTCTTAAAAAAACTGTATATCCTATATATATATATATATATATATATATATATATATATATATATATATATATATATATATATATATATATATAATATCAATTTTTTTAAACACCCTGTGTAAATGTAGTTGACCAATCAGGAGTAAAATACTGAGATGTTCTTCTAGTTGATTTTCCAGTCTGTTAATATTTCATTTGCGTGTGTTTTTTTTTTAAATTGCAGCTTAAATGACTGAATCTGTTTCTCTTTGCTTTAATTTATCTCCTCTTGGATTGGGAACTCTTTTTTGAAGAAGGAAAAGAGAAAAGTAATTTACGAAGCTCTTTGCTTCGATGTGGCACAAGGCCGAATGAATGGGGCGCCCAATGAGACTCGAACTCACTCGTGTAGGTTTGCTAGTCTAGCTTGCTTACCGTTACACCACCAAAGGTGCCCAAAGAAGGAAAAGAGAAAAAAGGGAAGTAAAGAGACATAAAAGCTTTTGTACTTTTGGCAGCGACAGTAACCCACAATTTTTCACGCTTAATAAATCAATAATTGTGACAGAGAGAGAGAGAGAGAGAGAGAGAGAGAGAGAGAGAGAGAGACCCCTCCAGGTGGGTTTATTAAAGCGATTTGTGGAATCTTGCTAGTCTGATCTGAACCAAGAGATGGAAAAAGAATCTTTGCGAATCCAGATAATTTTGTCAACAAAGCCGAGAAAGCAAACCGCTTAGTCAATGTGTCTGTAACGAAGATCCGTTGTAGTCTCCCTTATATCGTCTGAATAGATCGGACTCATTTCGCCTTTTCTCTCTCTGCGACTCCCGATCGAACGAGTGAATCTCATATGACTTTTTTTTTTTTTGTACTCTACGCATTTGTGTCATTTCTTTTGTGGCGAGATAAAGACAATAGCCTTAAAAAGGATTTTATTATACAGGAATCGAAAGTGTGGCTTGTTTCTTTTTGTGTCCTTGTGATTGTGACGAGAACTTTTTTCATCGTAAATAGCGATTCCTTTCGGCGTGAAATCCAGCCTAATCAACTCCCACAATTGGACCGTTCCGAGGAACTAAAGGACCGCTGTTCGGATCAAAAAATTCACAACGTGGCGAATTGTTGTGGCACCTTCAGCTCAACAAATGGAGCACGTGTGATTTTATTTCGACCAAAACTGCCAGAGAGACGCGATACAGCGGCCGACGGCTGAGTTCTACGTCAGTAAAACAGAAGAAAACGAGTTGTATCTGTTCGTTCTTGCAAGCGAGGGACAACATTACGTAGATATTTATCGCTGCCTCTCACCAGACAGGACTTGACACAAGGTCATGATGCAAGGTCGGCTTATAGTGGAGGTTAAGGGACGGGAGGGCAGGCACGAGCCGAGGCTTGAGTCCTGCCAGATTTATGTTGGTCCTCAGCTCACTTAGTACAATGTGAGCCATATGAGCCTGCAGCTGGACAAGGACTCAGTCGATATATTACGTGAGTCCGGCACGGATGCCCGTATATAGCGTGAACTAAACCCTGGAGTCTAATGCTATACAATGCTATCAATGCAGCTCGCCCCCCCCCCCGAAGGTGGCCCAGCCGAAGTTGGGGGCCTTCGGCTTCTTCGATACTCCATCTGGCACGAATGTCATACGGCCTAGCTTAAATGCCAGGGAAGTATGTGGACCGCATTGTATAGAGCAATGCCTTGCCTTTAAATCAATTCGTTTGGAATGCTTAGTTTGGTACAAGACAAATTAATTTTGAGGTATTTGGGGAGTAACAGTTATCATCACTGGAAATGGACCTGGCAACCCGAGTTCGAATCGTGGATGATACTGTTTGCATTTCTCATAGCATTAATACCCTTTGGAAAGGTATGATTCCAGCTATTCTCCTTTCAGTTATGGGTAAATATTAGAGCAGACTGGTCTCTTTAAACTTTAATTAGTTTAAGAGAAGGAAACCCTTGGAAAGGTATGATTCCAGCTATTCTCCTTTCAGTTATGGGTAAATACACTAGTTTACAAACTGGTTTACACTGGTCTGAGGCAAGAATGGGGATAGTTGTTTTTTTGTTAATTTGGGTGTGCTGAATTCAAATTTATAAATAGTTTTACTCTATCACCTCTAGTTTTCTGGCTTTTAAATAGTCTCATTTTAGTATAAACAGAGAATATATGTGCATATTTCAAGAGTTGCAGCAGCTTATAACAGATAAGATAGGATAGATAAAGAACACTGAATCAATATACTTGGATGACACAATTACACAATTCATAGTACCACAGACAGTCAAAAGTGTGTTTTCTTAGAAGATCTGGTGTATTTGCCTCCGGGATGTCACGCAAGAGCATCCAGCAGAAGTCTTCCATCATGCCGGGGTTCCATTTGCCTTGATAGTTGCTCTCCATCTTCGTAATGTCTTGGTGGAATCTTTCTCCATGCTCATCACTCACTGCTCCAAGGTTTGGTGGGAAGAAGTTGAGGTGGGAATGGAGAAAATGAATCTTTAGTGTCATTCGGCACCCCATATCCTTGTAAGACTTTAGCAACTTCTCAATATAGGCTTGGTAATCTGGTACGCGTGTGTTACCAAGGAAGACACTACAGACTGACTTGAATGCTTCCCATGCTCTCAGTTCCTTTAAGTTAAGAAGCTCCTCAAAATCAGTATCCTTCTGCACTTCTTGGATCCGAGGTCCGACAAAGATGCCCTCTTTGAGCTTAGCAGCACTAAGACCTGGGAATACAGTAGACAAGTGTAGGAAGGCAGCACCATTTTTGTGCAACGCCTTCACGAAATTCTTCATCAAACCAAGCTTGATGTGAAGAGGAGGAAGAAGCACCTTATTCATGTCCACCAGAGGATTCTCCTTGAGGCTGTGTTCGCCAGGAACAAAAGTGCTTCTAGACCCCCAGTCTTTCTGCTTGTAATGCTGGGATACAGCTCGACTATCCCAGAGACAGAGAAAACAACAGTACTTTGTGAAGCCCGCTTGCATACCCATAAGAAGACCAATGACCTTGAGGTCACCACACAGACTCCATTGGTACTCGCTGTACTTAATAGCTTCTAAAAGAAGCTCCATATTGTCATAGGACTCCTTTAGATGGACAGTGTGCAATGGGAATGCTGGGATATTTATTCCCGTTGTGCAGAAGAACACCCTTGAGACTTCGCTTGGAAGAGTCTATGAAAAGACGTCAGTCTGAAAGATTATGTGGCAAACCAAGGGACGTAAACAAGCCAGGTATGTTTGTGCAGTAGCACAACTTGTTTTCCATGTCGAAAAAGGAAGCAAGGTCTTTGTTCCGATTCCTGAAACTGGTGATTCTTACATCTTCCTGGACTAGGTTCCACTGTTTAAGCCGAGAAGCCAAGAGCTCTGACTGCTGTTTTGACAGATACAAATCACGAGCAAGATCATTCAGATCTTCTTGCGAGATCCAGTGTGGCTCATTGCCACTTGTTCCTGAATATGTAGACTCAATATCTTCCAAAGATATTGACTCGGCAGAATCCTCCCTTGAATGCATTTCTTCATCTGATGAGGAAAGAAGATCCTTATTTACTGGAGGTGTGGGTACAGGAAGATCATCTGAATGGGGAACGGGTTTCATAGCAGATCGAAGGTTGGGATATTTGATCTTTTTCCTAGAAGATGCATTGAAACCAGTTATATTTGTTAAACAAAAACAACAATCATCTGCGTGGTTTCGTGTCTCTCTCTAAACCATCGGGACTGCAAAGTTGAAAGCATAGTTGAAAACTAAGTGTACATTTGAAAATGTAATACTAATATTTAGTAACCCAAAAGATGTGTAACACGATAGTTGAAGGACACCAACCTCCTGCGCCGCCTGCGAGACAACTTCTTCCAATGACTGCCAGAGTGTGAATTAAGACCTGCTGCCTTAACTGTCAAAATCCGTCTTTATATACCATATATGCAAAAAATGCACACAATGCATATCTAAAAAAACTAGAGGTGATGAGTAAAAACGGATTTCAGATTTGAATTCAGCACCCTCAAATTAGGTAAAAACGGGTATTTTTGTGCTTGCCTCAGTTTCTTTGTAAACCAGTGATATTAGAGCAGACTGGTCTCTTTAAACTTTAATCAGTTTAAGAGAAGGAAACCCTGAATTTAGACTTCACTTAAAAATCTGATCTTGTGCAGCATCCTATTCAAGGTGGATGGCTTGAGAAAATACATACAGGGACAAATTAAAGGACAATCATAAATATCTTCTAGCCAAGACGGCTGAGGCTGTAGAGTACACCGACAGCACCTCTGCAGAGGGGTAAAACCTCCCCCAACAAGTATCCTGGATATGACACTAAACAATCTGATGGTGAAGTTCTAGTAATGCTGGAGCTTTGAGGAATGCGGAGCACCGCTTCATTGCCATTGCTTCCTTGTCCACTCTAGCCTGGAATGGTAGCACCTAATAAGACCCTATCTATGGGTTAAATAGAACTAAACTGCTAAACTGAAGAGTTTGAAATAGAACTGTTTTACTAAACTGAATAGCTTGAAATAGAAATATTTTTAACTAGTAAACAGTGTACTTATATTTAATCTGTGTACTTATGCTCAACTAAATTGTTTGAAATGGAACTGTTTTTCCCATTGAAACTGTACTTACGCTAAACTGGATTGTTTAATGCAGAACTGTTTTGATATTTAACAGTGCGCAAATAAAATCTATACTCATACTAAACTGAATTGTTTGAAATAGAACTGTTTGACTAAACTGAATAGCTTGAAATAGAAATGTTTTTGACAATTAAACTGTGTACTCATACTAAACTGGATTGTTTGAAATTCAACAGATTATTTGTATAAAAATGGATTTGGCATTAAATAGCCTATAAGGGTTGATAAGCCATAAAATCCAAACAAGCAACCAACCAAACTTAAATATCTTCGATTTAATAATGAGAATTGACAGGAATTCCCCCTTTCTCATGTTGCTGGTAAAAATGTTTGAAAAGTAGCCAAGAAAAATGAAAATCATTATTTGGATAGGTTTCGGGTTCTTCGCTCAATGGCATATCAACCTTTGTGGGTTATTTAATGCCAAAGCCTTCCTTGTAGACGAACAGCAGCGATAATCTTTAAACCATTACTTGAAGAATAAGAGGATTAATACCTTTCCCAAATGTATAAATCCGAAAGTGAATCTAATGGCACGACTGGAGTTCCAACTCGCATACACACACTACGATCTTTGCAGTCCGGCACGGTTAGCCACGGGAACTTCTCCGGGCATTCTCATGATCCTATTTACCCAACCCCTCCGCTCGGGCAGGATATGACACAAGGTCAATTTTTAAGCGGAGTTTAACAGGTTTGAATTCAGAGTTTTCCTTCTCCTAGACTAGTTGCCTCACCAAGGCTGAAGAACTCAGTCTGCCCTACTATTTACTCATAGCTGGAGGGAGAATAATTGGATTCATACCTTTACCAAGGGTATTAGTGCTATATGAAATGCAATCAGTCAGGTCCAGGACCTGAACACCTGTCGCCGTGTCCACATCCTGCGACGATAACCATTACACCACGGGCACCTCCACGGACATTTATAAAGGAAAAAGCTGTTAATCATCGTCGTCTGTTCCAGCTAGGGAAAATCTTGTAGATCCAATGATTGGAATTGCTTCCAACACGACCACTATCATGCTCCCTTAAATTTCAGTTTAAACCTTTGATTTTTGGATTTTATCATTTCGTATTTGATAAAATGTTCCATCATCATCATCATCATCATCATGTGAGCTGGGTTAGCTATCCATTACTGACTAGGTGACCCGTACTTTTAGATTTATCTGTAAATATTTGAGCACATACTGGCATATTTATTGTGATTTTGATTATTTACGCATAAGTCTACACTGGTCTAGGATTCGAGTATTATACCTGTCTAAATCTCATTATTATCTTTTTAAGCTTTAACATAAAAAATTAAAGTTTATTACATAATAAAACAACTAAATCATCGAGGTGCCTATGAATATTTGTGTTTGTCGAAATATATGATGAAGAATATTAACCAATAGAAAAGCACAAAAACTTCCTGATATTACCGTTTATTTGCTGGTTTATTTGTTTTTTCCTTCTGAGTATCATCAGTTAATCAATTCAAAGTCTGCGTGATCTTGAAAGTCAGTGATGGTAATTTTCCTTTGTCCTGTCCCTTCATCGCCTGGGTCAGTGGGTCACATCAACGTCTCACCTTATCTTCTTGATTCATTCATTCATTCATTCATTTTTGGACCCGTAACATAAGACAGAATATATCACCGAAATTCGTTGTGACACAATGAGAGGATTTAAAGTAAGTTTTTCGGGGGAAGTTTTTGGGGCTTTCTTTTTCTTTTCTTTTTTTTTCTTATTGTTATTGTTTCTTTCTTCATTTGTTTCTGTATTGAAGACAGTTCCACCTGTTTCTCTTGTGAAGGAATCAGTTGGACCTTTTCCAAAGAACAGAAGAAAAAAAAAATAATTACAACAATATGAGTGCCACCCCCACAAAAAATTCCGTTTTCTCAGTGTTGTTTTCTTTGTTTAATAGCACATTAACCTTCATGGGTTATTTAATGTCGAGACCATTCTTGTAAAAAGACTGTAGTCATACTATTTAGCCCATAACTGGAGGCGAGAGAGATAAGGGGGATTCCTACCTTTCTCAACGTTATTCGTCATAAAGAGAACGCAATAGCGCGACTAGAGATCGAATTCGTTTATTTCGATCTCGCAGTCCAGCACATTAGCCACTACGCTGCAGAGACTACCCCCTTTCTTTTTTTGTAACTAAAACATTTTTATCTGTTTCTGTTGTGAAGGAATCAGAGAAACATTTTCGAACGAAAAAATAAATAAATAAATAAATAAAAGTAAGAATATGATTTTAAAAAAATCTTGTTCTCTTTATCTCCGCATAATTCAAGAAAGACTATTAATATTGTCATCAATTTTTCTTACTGATGTGTACCCACGGTTTGGTTTTAGCATAACACTCTTTGAAAATGACAAAATCTTTAAAGTTTCCTTGTTAGGAGGTTCAATGAACAATAAAAATATAATACTAGGCAGACATTTACTTTATACCCATCAGTTGTTCAGTTGTCAGTCGGGTGGTTGGTTTTTTACGGCATCTCAAATCATGTTGGGGTAATTAATGCTGAGCTCAGTGTCTTTTCTTTTTGCCAACAATTTTATGGTCTCAAGTGAATATTTCTATTTACTAACACTTATTTGTGAACAATTTTATCTTCAAGTTTTAGGATCCGTGAAAAATTCAATGGAAAAAAACTCAAGAGGAACTATTTAAACAAGGAAGGATTATTTGCAATTTCATTTCATATAAATCCTATTGTTGCCTTTGTAATAAATGATATAAACATATACAATAACAATTTTTATGATACTTAATATACATATCATTTATTAGTATTCAATTCAATCGAAACTCCAAGCTCAATAAAGTAAAAGTGAGTAATGTTGGTGACCTTAGTCGAGGGTGATCCGAAGGCTCCTTTTACAATAGCTACTACACCGAGGTGAAGACGCAACTCCATTCCCTGGATTGCTCTACTTTACTCTTGATCCTAACCTTATAGTGTTGAGTGCAAAGCAAGGCGGAGTCAAGTACCATTTTTTTTAGTCTTTGGTATGACTCGACCTGGAATTGAACCCCGGTTTCCCGGGCCATTGGCGGACAATCCACTCATTAAGCTCAATATACTGTTGCATATTCTGATTTTGGGGATAACTATATTGTTCGTACTGAGGAATTTTCGGGCCTTTTTTTCTTTTTCTTTTTGGTAGCATGTTGTTGGAACTTATCAGAACTTCGGAGCTCATCGGATCCTCGGAGATCATCAGATCTTCAGCAAACCGATATATAATCATTTATGTTTACTATATGCTATTTAGTGAGGACCAATAAAGTCAGGAAAGGGCCATTCCATTGGAGTCGAATGCATTGTTTGATCTAAAGAACCAACATCTACGTAGAAGAATATCATAATCGACTGAGGAAGAAAGGTGGAAGAATATCGCACTTGGCTGCAGGGAGGGTATGTAGATGAACATCGCGTACGAACAAACGAACGAGATACAAGCAGAATTATATTATAGAATACAAATAATTTGTTGATACATGATTTTCATTGTCCTTATCTAATACAAATAATTTGAAAGCAATTATAAGGTTTGAAGTAATTGTTCCTTTTCACCAGAATCAGTCTTAGACAAACTTCTTTGGGATTTTGAGATACAAGCGGATCATCAAATATCGGCCAGACGACCAGACCTACTGATTGTCAAGAAAAAAATTTTGAAATTAGTGGTCAAGTAAAGATCCTCCAGAGAATAGCATTACTAAGATCGATCAGAATACTGAGGAGAGTCCTGGAGAGACTGGTTACCTCTCAAACTCCAGTGAAAAACCGTCAGCAAACGTTGGTGGGAAAAACCGTCAAAAGAGTAAAATAACAATATTAATAATAATAATAATAATGATAACTAACCGACTATCATATACCATCAGTTAATTATTCCTGTCTAATACTAATATTTTACCTGTCTTTATATAGCTTTAAATAGTAATTCCTTCCTAATACAAATAATTTGTTGATTATATGGTTTCAAGTAGTTGAAATAGCACAATATTTAAGAACCAGCGTATTAATGTAGTTCAAAATAATTCCAAATATTATCTTAAACAGATCGATTTGACTTATCGATGGGACTACTTCTTCAGGTCAGAGTGGAGCTGAGAGTAATGGCAACGAAAGGAAGACTCCATACTACTCAGAGTTTCAGAACTGAAGCCTTACCACCTGATGCTGTTTGTTGCCATACCCTGGACACTTTGTGCCTATCAGGTTAGCTAAATCAAATCTTTATCTTTTTGTTTAACCGTATAAAGTAGACGTCTAGTTGTCATGACATTTTTATAATGACTTTTTTCGCTGCTACTGGAAAATCAAGGTTTTAAAAAATCGTGTTGCTCTGTTTTCGTTTGTTGTATGAACGGTAAACACGATTTTTCAGCGAGGACAATAAACTCCATTCTAATGGGTAAATAATGCTGTTTTGATTGATATTTTGATTTTTTTCTTGGCATCCAACTATTTTGTCCAGAACAATTCTAGTCTAAACTATGACATATTAGATGGTTGGGGTCTCATGACAAATAATTCCTCATTCATAACATTCCTTTGGGCCATTAGTGGTGCCCATCTCTCATTCAAGAAACACTCCAAATGTTACGCTTGTTTTCATGCTTTGAAGGAGTAATCTTTTATCTGACTTATTGGAAAGGAAGCCAATTTATTTCCAAACAGAATTGTCCGTCTCTTAGACTGGTTACTAGCCAAGACTAAAAAGATCAGTGTACCCTTCCATCTTTTTATCGATTCACTTTAAATGTTCTTTTAGCTTCTTGGTGTTGAACTTCTGAAGCCTTCTACAATGTTTGACGCCTTGGAACTTAAAACCTCCTTGTACATCATCATCATCATCATCAAAGTATGCCGACATTATAGATTTCTTTAACTCTCTCTCTCTCTCTCTCTCTCTCTCTCTCTCTCTCTCTCTCTCTCTTTCTCGTGATCCGTCCCTATCAACCATTACTCTAGTTAAGTCCTTTAGACGACAACCAGTGTCAATACAGAGCTTACGAATATAAGTTTCTGCTGGTCGGGCAACACAAATGTATCCATGTTGCCGTACAGTAGCCGTTTTGTAGGGTTTTACTTCCAGGATTTGTCATGTATAACACGTAGAATCCTTGTGTATTTCCTATCTAACTTTTTCTGCAGGCGTCTTGTTAAAATCCAAGAAATCTCGCGGCATCCCACTTGTTTTTAGATTTCTCCATGGAACAAATACTTTTAGCGTATTGCCATAACAACAACAACAACAAAAAAGCAAACCTTTCCATACTTCAGTGCATTCATTCACGATTCATTTTTATCTTGTAAGTAAATGACTAAATCCATAAAGCCCGAAGAAATGCTACTTCTATTGAAAACACTTTCATTATTCTTTGACATTCTGTAGTTTGATTCCTAATTGGTATTTACCAAAGAATCCTCATGAATTCTTGCACAGACTGCTTTAAAATCAGAAGGTTCAAAAATGTTTACATAAACATAAAAAAAAATTGAATGTCTATTTTATACAAGACTGAAATTTACTGAATAAAAATCAACTTGTGCAATTAATCTTAAAGGGTATCCATGCATAAAACAGTAAAGAGTGGAAAATTTTAAGACAACCATAGCTAACTTGCTAGCTAGCTACTTACCTAGATAGACAGATAAAGAAAAATGTGATAGATTACAACGAAGATACATTTAATATATATATATAGAGAGAGAGAGAGACTGAGAGAGAGGGAGAGAGAGGAAGAGAGAGAGAGAGAGAGAGAGAGGAGACAGATTGATATTGATAATGATAATTAAGTAAATACGTCAAATCCAAGTAATTTAAACAATTCTGTATCTTCCCCCCTCTCTCTCTCTTTCTCTTTCTCTCTCTCTCTCTCTCTCTATATATATATATATATATATATATATATATATATATAAATAGATATTTAGAGTGATAGAGAAAAACACTTGTGAAATATACGAAGAAACTAATTATATATACATTATACACACACACACACACATACATATTATATATATAATGTACTTTACGATACGAATAAAAAATTACTCAATATTGGTGGTAAAGCATACATATGTAAGGTAGGACAGCGTAGACACAGAGTCAACAGCGCTGCATAACTATCAGTTTCTTGACGATGCAATCATCACACCAAATCTTGACAATGACCAAGCGCTGTTGACTCTCTGTCAACGATACCATAACTCGTATATATATATATATATATATATATATATATATATATATATATATATATATATAGTTTTCCTCTTCCGAGACCGGTCGCCCTACCAAAACTAGAGTACCTAATCTACCCTAACTGGGCATTGAATGCCCAGCCATTTGCACTAAATGACAGAGGCATATATAAGTGTTTTTAGGTCACCTTTTCAAAACCCCTCTCCAATGTGGTGGTAACTGAGCTATCTCTTGAAAGGGTTACTTTGTGGTGAAATAAGGACACGAAAACCAGAATTACTTGCAATTGCATCCTTCACAAACCTCCTGCCAAAAATAAATGCCCTGCGCTGCGCTGTCTTACCCAGCCCCCATTCAACATACCGGTCTCTTATCGATTATCACTTTTTTCCGGCCTTTTCATAAATATAAGCACTGACGCTGAACTGGAAGTAGTCCTTGTGACATAGTGAATTACGTACTGTGACATCGTAGTGAGTGAGTTCGAACTCGAGTCGCGCTATTAAAATTATTTTTGAATTAATATCCTTGTGAAAAGTATGAACCCCTTGATCACCACAACCATCGATTAAATACTACCGTTGCTGTTCTTCTACAAGAATGGATTTGATATTAAATAACCCACGAAAATTGATATTCCATTAAACAAAGAAACCAACCAAATATATCTCCGGAAAATTAAAAGAGAGACACCACCAGATGTTCTATGATTATTAATGGAATACCGAAACCTATTTTTGCATATTCAATTCAAAAAATGCCAAACGTCTGATTCCATTTCCCTGATTGGTGCTTGGCAGATTTTTATGCGATCAGATCGTTAAACCCACATTCAATTTTTTTTTTAATTTACACGTAGCTGGACTGAAGGGGTGCATCATTTTAATTCTTTTAAATTCAGGATTGTCCTTCTAGAATAGTTGCCAACCAAATCTAGATAACCAGGTCTGCTTGATATTGAATTCTTAGCCACAGTGGGTGGGTGGGAGAAGAAATGAATTCTGGCATTTCTCAAGGGTAAGGGCATTAGTACAAAGTGAATGCAAATTGCCTCAGCCAGAATTCAAACTCGGATAACAATTACCTTACACATAATGGTTATTCGCAAACTCTCTACAATCATATGTAGACAATTCTTTTTGCAAACATCTTTGGGGAATATTTCAAGTATTTTCGTCATGATGGTTACACCTATCGCTTGCATGATACATAGTTTGTTTTTGTTGTTGTTGATTCTGTTAATATTTTCCCCATCTTTTCATTCTCTTTCGATCTAATGGAATAGAAACATCAACTATCTGACGGATCTTCCTTCGTTTTTTATAATCTAATTAAATCTAATTTTATCACCAGTTGACGGTGATCCGTTTAAATTTCAATGCTACATAAAATTTTCACATTTCTAATTTGCCAAATTAGTTTCTGTTCTGTACTTGTAGCAAAGGTCTTCAAGGCTAAATCACAAAAGAAAGTTTGTTCTATTCTCAAGGAAGCCCCGTTCATCTCACAATATCTTCTGAACCAAATTATTATTATCATTATTATTATTATTTACTCTTGGAGAGTTTTTCACATTAGTTTTAGCCGATGTTTTTTCACTGGAGTCTGAGTGACAACAAGTCTCCTCAAGTGTCAGTATTCTGGCCGTTTTCAATAATGTAGTAGTTTGGATGGTCTCCACTCGTCCTCTTATTTCCAACTCCTCCAGTCTCTTTAATAATCTTTTGGTGACTGGACCAAAAGCACCAATCGCGATTGGTATAATTGTCACCTTCACGTTCCATAGTTTTTCAATTCCCTAACAGAGTCGAGGTACTGAGCTTTCTTTTCACATTCTTTCAGTTTTAGTCTGTGGTCAGCCGGGACAGCAAAGTCCACAATTTTGCAATTTCTCTTTTTTTGTTGTTGATTATTATTAGGTCTGGTCTTCTGGCCGAGATTCGGTGATCCGTTTGTACGTCAAAGTCCCATAGGAGTTTATGTGTGCCATTCTCTATGACAGATGCTGGGTTCTGCATATACTATTTGTTTGTATTTCAATTTCTTGCACATCTCCCAGTGGATCACCTTTCCCACCCAGTCGTGTCTTGTCTTATACTCCTTCTGTGCTAATTTGCTGCATTCGCTTATTATGTGCTTGATGGTTTCATCTCTATCACCACATTTGGTATTTTGTTGCGTCTTATCTATTCTCGCTTTGATATGATTGGTTCTAATGGCATTGTTTTGTGTTGCTAATGGGAGAGAATCTGTTTCTCTCATAAGATTTCTTTTTCTCAGCCACGTCCAGGTTTTCTCGTGTGAGATGTTGTTTATTAGTCGTTTAAAACGTCCATAGAGTGAATTTTTCTTCCCATTTTTGCTTCCAAGTTATTGTCATTCTGTTGGCCATCGTGTTGTCAGTATCGTATTATTTATTCACTCATTAGAGTTTTTCACATCAGCGTTAGCTGATGGTCTTTCACTGGAGATTGAGAGACAACAAGACTCCTCAAGTCTGCTGTACTCTTCTCAGTATTCTGGTCGTTTTCAATAATTCTGTTGTTTGGATGGTCTCCACTCGGCCGCCAACTTTCAAATCCTCCAGGTCCTTTAATAATCCTTTAGTTACCGTGCCAAACGCCCCAATCACAATTGGTATAATTGTTACCTTCATGTTCCATAGTTTTTTTCAATTTTATAGCAAGGTCAAGGATTATTATTATTATTATTATCATTACTATTATTATTTGTTTATGAAACCTGTGATACGAGTACAATTTATTAAGTAAATAAGTCAAATCAAAGTTATTTGCACTATTCCGAATTAATATCCGCTCCTTCACAATCTGTTTTCTAATTCCTGATGTAATTTTCCTCATATATTCAAATGGTTGATAATTTCATGTTTGTTTTTTATATTTGTTTTTTTTTTTCATTTTGTCTACTTTGGATTTAAGATTCTCATATTTATGGTCTAGTGCCAGACCAAATTGAGGAATTTATATATATATATATATATATATATATATATATATAACTACCGTACCATAGAGCAATATCTCTCGCAAATTCATTTCACACAATTTTATCTCTGTAAAGAGTTTGATCCTAATTAGGTGGTCTAATTTGTAACCTTAAACCTAAATAAGCTTAAAATTTTATCTAGGTACATTTTGACGTGAAGGTTAATCATTCAAAATCACAAATTGTTATAACTGCCATCATAACAATTGAATTTCATCGAGTAATGTGTATGTGTATAGAGAGGACAATAGTCATGTAAATCACATCTTGTAAAAATTATCAGCTCTCAGTTTTGGGGATTTGAGCTGAATATATTTTTTCTTGACATAATAAAGACAATGACGAATTAGAGATAAAATGTGGAAAAAACTAGAAACATCGTGGAAAATAACACTCATATAGAGGCTTACAAAAAGCACATACATATATTCATACAAAACAAAAATATAATTCGGTGGACACACACACACACATACACTTTCTATCTCTCTCTGTATATTGTTGGTCAAGTGAGAGAAAAAAGTAAATACTTAAAAATAAAATGGTCCACAAGGGGATTTGTTATTCATTTTTCCTCAACGCGTATTTCTGACGTCATACGTCGTCTTCTGAAAGTAAACGGTTTGAATATTTTACGGGCTTTCTTGTTCTTCTCCTTTGTTATTCCTTTATCCCCAGATAATCATGGCAGGTAATATGCCACAAAATTAGACTGACCATCTATCTTTCCCTCTGAGGGATTGTGTGCATGTGGTCATCATGGAACTAAGGCTACAATCAAGTACTGTGACTAGCATAGAACCACAGAATTGTATCTTCCCACATCTGAGGATCTTTCAAATACAACGAGGGCACAGAGGGAGTTGATAAACCAACAAGCCGGAAACGCATGTGGTCATCACGGAACTAAGGCTACAATCAAGTACCTCGTGACTAGCATAGAACCATACACTGAAGGAATTGCCCGACTGGAACCTTACCATCAGATGCTTTTGTATCCAGGAACCCTCCGGGGGGGGGATCTTACTCCTCTGCAAAGATGCAGTCGACTGAGCTGTGTGTGTGTGTGTGTGTGTGTGTGTGTCAATTTTTTTTTCCGCAGATTGCTATAAGCATTCTTCTTCTTCTTCTTCTTCTTCTTCTTCTTCTTCTTCTTCTTCTTCTTCGTCGTCGTCGTCGTCCATGTGGAGATTATTTTTGTATTCATGGAGATTATTTTTGTATTCATAGGAGGCTCACCCTGAAAGAGAAAACTATAGTTTACTTTAGCACATAAAATCAAAATGAATTTTCAATTTGCAAACCCAACTTTGATCTATCTAAAAAAAAAAAAAGAATGATTATTAATCCTTATAAATACTGCCAAAGGCTCGAACCCAATTTTATTAATCAAAGTAAACACCATCAGAATTGACACAATGTTGCCACCGATCTGGAAGTGAATTTTGTTCCTCATGATAAAAAAAACTGGGGTCAATGGAGTTGACTAAATTCCTGAATGTTCGATTCGGTCTCTGTTAGAGTGCACCTGATATCGCTTCGTGTATATAAGGCCCGGAAAAAATAATCTTCATTGCACAGGTTAAACAAATAGGGAGGGGAGTGGCAGTGATTTAATTACATCAGGGTTTTTTTTCTTTGCTGGGTGGTTTATGAAGTGTGAAATCTTACGAAATCCTGCATCAGGATTGGTCACTTTACTGTTCAGAAAACTGATAGCCAAAATGTTTGCAGTTTATATATATATATATATATATATATATATATATATATCCGCTCCAATTACGTAAAAAACGCATCTTCCCGGATTATGTTTCTTTCTTTTCAGACGTAGAAATGTCATTCACTGGAAAATAAAAGGCATTTGAATATCAAACATAAAATTTTGACTTGTTTCCATACAGGCTGTTAAATTTTGAGATTATTTGAATAAAAACCAGTCAAGTTCTGAGATTGTAAAATGATATCAATATTTTTGAAACACCCTGTACATCTGAAATATCAATTTTCTTTAAAACATCCTGTATTACACAATAACAATGACAGTTACGTTTCTGATTTTCGTATCAATTTTCATCAATAAACTTGGTAAAAGAAAAAAAGGGCAGACTGGGTTCTTCACCCTTGATAAGGCAACTAGTCTAGGGAGAAGGAAAACTCTTCAATTCAAACCTGTTAAACTCCGCTTAGAAATTGACCTTGTGTCATATTCTGCCCGAGCGGAGGGGTTGGTAAATATGATAAACTTGGTAAAAGAAAAGAATTTGTTTGTTTGTTTTTTTTAACTAGAAATAAATAAATAGATAAATAAATCAACAAAAATGACCAAACGGCAATAAATGATAAACGGTGAAAGCTGCAGCTGCTGCTGGTGGTCATCATCATCATCATCATCATCATCATTATCATCAGTCCAATCCTGAGAAGTACTCCCACTCCATTTCTGAATATTCTTCATTTTACCGATTCGTTCTAGTCTGACGCCCCTCACACTCAACCAACATCATCAGATTTCCTCATATTCATTTCTAGACTCCATATCTTCACTCAATTCTTCATTGTAAAGTGACGACTTGTGACTCGTCTCCGCTTGAAGATTCAGATCCCAAGGAGGAAGTTTCTTTGGAAACCAAACTGAAGCTTATTCCAGACCCCAAATTATGTTGATATTGTCGGTGGCATCGGCAAAGGAATGGTTTTGCCTCATGTTGCATATTGAAACGAAAATTGATTTGATATATTTTTACTCCGATTAGATTGCTGAAAACTTGCTCTATTTAAGAATATTTTAATGCACTCAGTATGCGTCGGAGTTTCGATTGAAATATATAAAAGCTTCACTTTCGGAGCAACCCTCGTCTGTACAAGTGTAAGCATGTATATATATATATATATACATATGTGTGTACTCTACTTAAAAAAAATTCTGTTCTACTATGCTTAAAAATTGACCTTGGATCGTCACACGCGCGCGCGCACACACACACACATATATATATTGTCATCCACAAACAGACTGTTTCGTTGTAACATAACTCTTCAGGGTGGCTAGACACGTAGGACGTTTGAAGCCGGGATCGAAACCCGCCCAAACTTTACGTTAGACTTGGTATCAGACAGCTCGGCCAACTAGCGTACCACGTTAGGTAGGGAATCGTTATTTAACGCCAAATCCATTTTTATGTAAATAATCAGTTCTTTTTCAAACAATTCAGTTGAGCATGAGTACACAGTTTAATTGTCAAAAACATTTCTATTTCAAACTATTCAAGCAGTTATATATAACAATTCAGTTGAGTGTAAGTACAGTTTCAATGTCAAAAACAGTTCAATTTCAAATAATCCAGTTTAGCATAAGCTCGCAATTTAAATGTAAGTACAGTTTAATTGTCAAAAACATTTCTATTTCAAGCTATTCAGTTTAATCAATCAATTTAGTCTAGCATAAGTATGCCGTTAGTTCTATTTAACCCATAGATAGAGCCCTCTCAGGTGCTACCACACCGGGCCAGATTGGACCTGGGAGCAATGGCGAAGAAGGGTTGCTCTGTATTCCCCTAGGCCCCAGCATTACTGGGACCTCACCATCAGACTGTTTAGTGTCATATCCAGGACACTCGTTGGGGGTGTCTTACCCCTCTGCAGAGGTGCAGTCTATGTATTCTACAGCCCCAGCCGACTCGGCAATACACAGAGTAAAATGTCAAACAGTTTTATTTTAGATAATTCAGTTCAGCATAAGTACACAGTTTAAACGTCAAAACAGTTCTATTTCGATAAATTCAGTTCAGCACAAGTACGCAGTTCCAATGTCAAAACAGTTCTATTTTAAACAATTCAGTTTAGCATAAATACACAGTTTAAATGCAAAAATTAGTATAGTGAAAGGAGTACGGTTTAGTTCTACTTAACCCATAGATAGGACCCATATCAGGTGCTACCAATCCGGGCCAGAATGGACCAGGGAGCGATGGCAATAAAGGGGTACTCCGCATTCCCCAAAGCTCCAGCATCAATGGAACCTCACCATCAGATTGTTTAATGTTATATCCAGGACACTCGTTAGGGGGGTCTTACCCCTCTGAAGAGGTGCAGTCGGTGTATTCTACAGCCCCAGTCGACTGGGCAATATATATATATATATATATATATATATATATGTGTGTGTGTGTGTGTCATGTGGTTAGAGTAAGAACGGTATGCAGTGATTCCGATGACTATAATTATGATGAATAATAATTAAATATTAATATTATTTAACCTATTACTTAATTTATTACCATTGTTTATAGTAACGTTTATTATATTAAGTTAAGTAAACATTTAGCTATTTACGGTAAATTTATGACTTAATGAAATAAATTTGATTTGAGATTTAGAGAATCATCTTTTATTTTAGCCAAGCATAAATCCCTTGTGCTTTTCAACCTTAGTATTTATAATACGCGTTCGTTTGTCTAGTTTGCAGGCCGTAGACGCTGCTCTAAGCCACATTTGATAACAGATAATGAAGCCGGCTTCTAAGATTTTGCTTTCACTTCTGTTTTTCATTTTTTGGATCTAAAAAAAAAAGGGTGTCCTGGATATGACAATAGACTGCATCTGCTGATATATAGATTAGAAGAGTGTGGAGAATACCTTCATTGGCATTATTTACTGGTTCACTCTAATCTTGAATGAAGGTTCTACCTATGAGTCAAATATATCTATTTAAAAATTACAGGTCAAAATATTATTAAAATCAATCAATGAATCAAAATAAAAGAACTCGGTTTTCTTAAAAGTAAATCGATAACTATTTGGTTTGTTAACATTTTTAAATCAAGAAAAGCAGAGAAAACCTTAAAAGAATAGAATTACTGATAGACAAGAGGACTAGGAAATTAATTACAGTTTGCTTTTTCTTAGCAAATAATTCGTTTCCCTTGAAAAATCTTAAGCAGATTTTCAAAAAAAAAAAAAAGGAAAAATAAGTTGTGAATGCATAGATCATATGGTTGGCAGATAATAAAGTGGTAGAATCTATTATGTTGCGGTTAATGTCGAATGATTTAAAATGGAGTCGAAAAGCCGTTGGGTCAGTTAGTTTGATTGATTTGTGATGAACCCGAGGTCATTTAAAATCATAGCTTTAATTGGACGAAAAATCTGGTGGTCGGATGATCCTTGCAGTTTAGAAATAAAATGATTTCAATCATTTAAAAATCGTCAACGAGAACAGATCGAATTTCATCTCTTCTCTGATCACTGACTGCCTGTTTAGTCAAACGGGTGATGGGAAATGTAAGTCCCCAAGAAATAAAAGTAATATTTGCCCATAATAATGTGTCTATTCTGCATCCCAACACAGAAGACCTGACAACAGTAGGGGTCATGAATAAAATCTACGACAGAACATAGCAACCAGAAGACACAGACAGAGCAAAGAGGCGACAAAAGAACGATGACTTGGCGAAGAACAACGGAATAGGAACTTCGAACAACGTTATATAAACCTCGGAATGTAGCGTAACCCAGAATGCAACAGAATGCAACATATAAAGCGGTTTAGCATATAAGTCGCAAATCTAATTGAGAATGAAATATATTCTTTAATGGAATGAAGCTATATTTTTGAAGTCGAACCAATTTTTAAAAAATAAGATAATTCCACAACAGAATAATTATACCAAATGAATGTTTGAGAAAAAAAATCTTCCGTTGTATAAATAATGTCGGTACGGCTATTATGAACGCAAATAAATAATGAATTAGAAATGTCTAAATCCTTAAACGAAATCTTATTGCAAAATATTATTATAGTAAACGCTTGATTGGTGGATTGGTATTTTATAGCACGTCAACCCTTTGTAGTTATTTAATCCCAAATCTTATTTATTTTCACACAGTTAAATACCTTCAAGAATTACTAACACTAATAATTCTCTTTGATATTAATAATTTGTGCCTACATAGTTAAATGGGTTCAATTATTCTTACCTAACACTAATAATTCTGAGAATTAATTTTTATTTATTGCGGACTTTTTGTCCTCATCTTGGTAGTTTTTTTGTGTTGTTTCTTCTTTCACTACGTATTCAAAAACGTGGTGCGATAGACAACTATGGAAGGCAGTAATTACTGGGGATACGGTTACAAACTCAGCATTCCTATCTGAGGTCGCGGTAAATCACCTGAAGAAGGTTAGAGGTGAAATTTGGCCGAAACGTAGTGAAAGAAGAAACAACACAAAAACTAACAAGATGAGGACAAAAAGTCCGCAATAAATAAAAAATTAATTCTCAGATTAAGAAGCCTCATCTCAAAATGATTCCAATTAAAGACAATTACTAATAATTCTCTTTAATATTAATAATTTGTGCCTACATAGTTAAATGGGTTCAATTATTCTTACCTAACACTAACAATTCTATTTGATATTAGTCATTGCAGACAGTTAAATGTTTTTAAGTATTGCTGTTTAAGATTTGTCGTTCTATTTATCAACAATTCCAATCTCGTATAAATAATATCTGTTTGAAGTTTTGAAATGAGGTTTGATGTGCAATATTTTGTATGTGATTTTTCAGACTGTTATTCTCATCTTTATTGTTGTTTGTTGAAACACAACGTTTCGGCTGTTGTATCCTCCGGCCTTTGTCAGATGTCCCTTGTTTATCCAGGAATAGAAATCATTCAACCTGGGAAATTATTTTAAAAGTTTGACTGATGATTAAACTGGTTTTATTTCCAAACAATTATATATATCCAACATACGATGTTTTGGGGAGCATATAACCCCAATAGTTTTTGTTGGGAAGGGCAAAGGGGTAATCCAAAATTATCAAAATTCGAGGACCTCACCATTAGATGCAGTGTCAAGCCCAGGACACCTGTTAGCGTGCTGGGGTAACCCTTCTGAAGCGGTTCAGTCAACCTATTCTACGGCCTCAGCCAGTATAGTATAGCAAGTGGTACTTTTTTGCAATACAGCGATTAACATTTTTAATGCAGAGATGGTTTCTGTTTCGTTTTTTCCTTCTCTGATTGTTTTGACCCATTTCCGACTGACAAGTGACTTTAGGTGTTCACAAAGTATAAAGAAAAGTGTCAGTTGTTGAGAGAAAGGAGAAATTTGATTGAATGTAACTATCCAGTGTCACGATTTGGAAAATTTTCTTCGAAAAGTTTTCGTTTGTCGGTTTCTTTGATTAATGACATATCGACCTACATGGGTTATTTAATTTCAAAGCCATTTTTTTAGAAGAACTGTAGTGGTGCTATTTAACTCATACCTGGGGGATAAGTGGGTTCATGCCTTTCCTAAGGGTGAACGTAATAGTGCGATGGAGTTCGAACTCGCTTCCTCGATGTTGCAATTTGCACGTTAGCCACGGAGACTCGTCCGACTTAAAAGCGGTATTAGAACTTGGCAAAGAAAACTGCTTTTTCATCTAGTTATGCGGAAATAGCTCCAGGCCACGTGTATCTATTAATGCACGTCTTTGTAGCCCCCATTTTGTCCGTTAAGTGTCCCGCAGTTAAAGGCCCTTTCAGGCTGATACAATATTGGGTCGCTTATCTATATAAGTCGACCAACATCAGGTATTTGGGAGAAACTTTTCACACACACGCAGCGAAAAGTTTGGGGAAATTCTCATATTTCCTAATTCTTTTCAAAATATATTTGAATGTTTTTTTTATAAAGATAAGGAAACATTTTTTGCTTTTGACAATTGGCTTTAGGAAAGTCGACTGACAGTCTAACCTGAATTAGCACACACACACACACACACACATATATATATATGCGTTAGCGCGAAGCTTCACTTGAGGAAGGCGTGAATACATCTTCCCTACCCTCTAGCTATGTGTAAATAGTTGGCTATACTGTGTTTTTTAGTCTTATGCAACCAACCCATGAGAAGGAAAACTCAGAATTCAAACCAGCTTTACTCTACTTAAAAATTGACCTTGTGTTGTATTCTGCTCGCGGTGAAGAGATTGGGTAAATAATTAAAAGAAAAAATTTTCCAAATGCACAATGGCTCCAAGAATACTTCCATTATTGTGGCGAAATGGTTCAAATAAGACAAAGGTATTGGACAAACCGTTAATCTCAATCCAATAGAAAATAAATCGGTTGAAGTAAAAAAAAAGAATGTGTGCCAGTAAGGAGATCTACAAACCAGATTCATTTACAACAGTCAGGAGGGATAGGCCAAAATTCCGGCAGTTTTATTGTGAGAAGCTTTTGGAAGGCTACTTGGACGCATTTGACCCAAATTAAATAATTTAAAGGCCATGCTAAAAAATACGAAGTCTCTCTAAATTCCTGACCCACTGAGGAAAGAAATAAAAGATGAAATAAATCATAATCTTTTCTGTCATTCTGACATTTCACATTCTCAATATAAAACAGTAAACCTAACAAGCTTTAGGCAGGGAATCTTGGATCATACGTCAGGAATTTTTAAAAGTTTAAGTGTATTTGGCTAAGGTGTAAATGGCTACTTCATATATATATATATATATATATATATATATATATATATATATATATAAGTTAGAATAGTGAAGAAACAGTGCCAACAGTTCTGGGTAATAGTCAATTTCTAAGGTCAGATGAACCCTGTCCCAACTTAGATATACGAGGATCATTAAATAAATCTCCAGCCTTTTTTTCGTATGGACTCTTTTATTGATAGTACACACATGAAACTCTAGTCCCCTTCGAAGTAATCTCCTCCGGCTGCAATGCACTTGTACCGTTCCAACAACTTCTGGAAGGCCCTATGGAAGTCCTCTTGTGTGAGCGTGTCAATGACCTTCGTCAGAGCCTCTTTCATCTCCTCGATTGTCTCATAACGACAGCCTGTGAGCTTAGGGAATAACCAAAAGTCACAGGACTTTAGGGAGGATGAGGAACTGTCTTGATGCCCATCTTGGTCAAATAGTCTGTGACAAGGATGGAGTTGTAGACTGGAGCATTGTCCTGCTGGAAATGCCACTTACCCGATTTGAAGAGTGCTGGCCTTTTCTGACGGAATCTCTTCCTGAACTCCCTTAAAACATCAACATAGTAACCCTAACCCTAACCCTTTGGCCAATCAACTCTCGTGTTCTGACTTCCTTACTCCTCCCATACCTCTCATCATCCCTCACAGACTCCCTGTCTTCCTTGAATCTCTTATCCCACTCAAAAACTGATGCTCAATTCATGCAAGATGCTCGAAAAGCAGTCTGAATTATTCCATACGTTTCCGTGGCATTTTTTCCAAGTTTAAAACAGAATTTTATTGCATATCGTTCTTCTAAAGTGTCGTCACGTCCAGATTGTATTTTTGAAATTCACCAGCTGTGATAATCAGGCTTTAGTTGGGTGTATTCCAATTGCTGCAGTAGCTGTTCATTTGAAGCTGAAATCCTAAAAATTGGTCAGTCATCTCATAAGATGTATAGCAATAATATACTGAATTTTTAAGAGTCTACGACAATTTTAGATGCCAGTGCAAAAAAGTCTGGAAACCTATTGAATGCACTACGTATATGCTCTATCAAGGATATTGAGCACATTTTATTCATAAATATAGCAAATTATATATATATATAATGGTGTAGTGGTTATCATCAAAGGAAACGGACACAGTGACCCAAGTTCAAATACTGAACGAGACAGTTTGCATTTCACATAGGGCGATATACCCATAGGAAAAGTATGAATCTAACTATTCTCCAGCTATGGGTAAATAGTAGGGCAGACTAGGCTCTTTAACCTTGGGGGTTGCACCGGTCTAGGAGAAGGAAAACTCTGGATTCAAGGCTGTTAAACTCCGCTTGAAAAATTGACATTATGTAACATCCTGCTTGAGGGTGGATCAATCCATACATAATGGAATGACGGTATGTTTGGTGAGTACGTAGGTGGTTGCTTGACCCACATGCACAGTGACAGTATGGACAGGTATTGTTATGAGTATAAAAAGATTGGTTGATGAAAGTCTATCTTCTTGTGCTTTGCATGGGGCATAACCTCTTTCTCTCGCTACTCTCTCAATTCTTAGATGTCGAATTTCTGGAGCAATTGCTTCATCTAAAGCGATCTCGAAAAATTTCTTTATGGGAATTATTGTTGATGTTACAGTGGGCCAGGCTAAGTTTAACGACGTCTTTGTATCTTTTCCTCTGGCCTCTCCATGACATCGTTTGGTTTCGGTCTGTTGAGCGTAGAGAACCTGCTTCAGAAGGCAATCATCTTGCATCCTAATGACATTGTCAGTCCAGCGGAACATATGATGTGTAATTGAGGCTTCAACACTTGGAGAATGAACCACCTTCAGGAAGCCAGTTTTGAGGCGTTTGTCTGGCCTAGAGGTGTCGAGAATTTTGCATCGGCATCGAAGCTGGATATCATCTGGCACTTGATGTAACTGGCATACGGTAATCATAATTCTGCACCATATAAGAAGATTGGTTAGGTTAGGTTATTTGGTTGAATGACACATCAACCCTTGCTGATTATTTAATGCCAAATCCTGTTTATATATATATATGTATATATGATTTGTAAGTGAATAGTTTGTTGGTAACTTTGTTTTTAAATGGGTAAGTGATAATTTTTTTGCACATAGTTAAATAGTTCCAACTTTAGCTATTTATTGTTTGCACACAGTTAAATGGTTTCAAGCATTATCATCTTATACTGAATCCAATTATTCTCCCTCCAGCAATGGGTAAATAGTAGGACAGACTGGGTTCTTCAGCCTTGGTGAGGCAACTAGTCTAGGAGAAGGAAAAACTCTGAATTCAAACCTGTTAAACTTAAAAAATAGACCTTGTGTCATATCCTGCCCGAGCGGAGGGGTTGGTAAATAGGATTATCATCTAATACTGATAATTCAATTTAATATTAATCATTTGCTTGCGTCCAACTAAATGGTTAAACAGTTGTGTTTTTTCCCGGGGATGGGACCTTAACGGATTTATTTGACCCCTAAATGGGACCGAAAAAGGTACTACCACTCCGAGTCAGAGAACTGGGAGTTATGGGGCACTTTACTCCAACTCCATAATTAGAGCTTCATCATGATATAGTTTTGTGTCATAGGACATTCGTTGGTGACTGTGTGTTCGGGGGGATATTACCTTTCTGCAACGATGCAGTCGGTCTATTCTGCCACCCTAGCCGACTGGGTTACAGGTGGGTTGCGATCACATACGTTTTTAGACAGCGATCTAAGTCGTCACACGGATGTTGCCGAAATGGTCCGAGATTCAAACTGACAATGGAAAAACTGCGTTGTATTTCAGGATCAAAGTCGGTTGTGTGTGACAGTCAGCTGCCAAGACATAAGAAGCATTCCACGTTTTCTAGAAGTGCAACATTTGCAGCAATAGATGGTTGTGAAGGTTTTGTATTAACAAGACGCTGGTTGAGGACTGTGTTTAACTTGAGACTCAGAATGTTGTTGGCCTTGGTGAAAAAATTCACAAGAATATGGAGACCTTCCACGGTACATGCACTGTACTTTCACGATGGAGGTGCTGAGAGTTGCTTTCAAATGATTAATGCTAAATTGTTTACAGTTGTACAGCTACTGGTAACTTGCCATCGATTATGTGGAGGATAGTAGTCAAGAAGAATAAGAATAGAGAAGCTTCAATGACACGTTCCTGTTTCCCCTCTCTGAGGATTTCGATGGAGTCTCTCATGTCCTCATAATAAACTCCAATAGGACATTCAGAGATACCAAATCTGGAATTAAACAAAATCAAATCAACCAATCAAAACAATCTTTACCATCAAAAGAACAGTTGGGGCTGTAGAATACACTTGTAATATAATAGCCGAGGGAATTCGGTTCATGCCTTTGATTGTGGTTGGGCTGGGGACCTTTCGACTCAGCGCGTGGGTTAGTTGGGTGCAACATTGAGGCAGGTGTTAACGCAGGCGCGCACGGGCGGATGGTGGTGTCACTCAGATGTCACAATACTCCGATACAAAACGGGTGACGGAGTGCGAGTGACGTCACGCACCGGAAGCGCGCAGAGGTTTGTGGAGATTTGAAGAAAGTTAGAGAGTTGAGATTAGACACTGGACGAAGACAGTCGACTTTTGGAGCTCGCAGACGCGAGGCGAACTTGCGCGCTATGGGGGCCGCTCGAGACGAGGGCCGCTCGAGATTGGGGCCAAATGAATAAGACAGCATAGAAGATTGTGTCTATCCTCCTTACGTCGAAACCTTTAACTCAAAGTTAATAAAAAGTTTTCGTACCTGAACAAGAAGTCGTTACGTGTTTTCGAATTTCGAGATTCCTATGTTCCATCGTTATGAACATTATATGTCCATTTCGCACATAGCGTTAATTGTGAATATGGTACACACTGACTGCACCTCTGCAGAGGGGTAAGACACCCCACCCCATGATGAGTGTCCTGGTTATGACACTAAGCAGTCTGATGGTGAGGTTCCAGTGCTGCTGGGGCTTTGAGGAATGTGGAGTACCCCTTCATTGCCATAGCTCCCAGGTCCACTCTGGCCCGGTGTGGTAGCACCTGATAGGGCCCTATCAATGGGTTAAACAGAACTAACGGCATACTTATGCTAAAGGGAATTGTTTGACTAAACTGAATAGCTTGAAATAGATATGTTTTTGACAATTAAACCGTACTTATATTAAAACTGCGAGCTTATGCTAAACTGAATTATTTGAAATGGAACTGTTTTTTGACATTGAGACTGTACTTACACTAAACAGATTTATTTAATATCGAACTGTTTTGATATTAAGTGTGTGTAAAGAAAATGTGTTCTTATACTAAACTGAATCAGCTGAATTAGAAATGCTTGACTAAACTGAATAGCTTGAAATAGAAATGTTTTTTCACAATAAAACTGTACTTACATTTACACTGCGTACTTATCCTAAACTGTATTGTTTGAAACAGAACTATTTTCATAAAAATGGATTTGGCGTTAAATAACCTACAAAGGTTGATATGCCATAAAATCCAACCAACAAACAAAAAAAAAAGTCGGAACTTAACTCCGCCATTTAAATTTCCCGAGGAAAACTAGCAATGCAGAATATGTTATGTTTTGATGCCATTCAAGGTAATGCCATTCTAGGTAATGCCATTCAAGGTAATGCACCGGAAGGAAGTGACACATTCTGATGGCATTTATGAGAGGAAATCGCGTGGGCGGAAATTGGCTGATGAAATGGGACGAGGTAAAAAAAAATCCCATTATACTCTCATAGACTGATGCACCGGAAGAGAGTGACCTCTGAACTGGATGACAGTTATTTCCGCTCGATGACGATCACACAGGCCATTCCAAAGAAAGCGGAAGTGACACATCCCGGTCGCTAGATATTGGAAGACGTTGCGGAGGCGTGTCCATATCACCGCGTGGGAGTTTGAAGGTAATATAAGGCCGACGAATTGAACAGAGGACAGTTGAGTTCCGGTCAGTTGAGTTCAACGAGCCAGTGGAGACAGGCGAGTAGAGTTGAGGAGGTAGACGAGATGTAGTAAGGAAAGCCAGTGCTCCGGTTGAGCAGCCATGGAGAACGAGAAAGACACAACGCTGACGGCCATAACTTCGGGGTCAAAATATTTCAGTAATGTTCGGTCACCAGCTCCCTCTCACACGCAAACTTGGAACAACCCTTTCGAAACTTACAAATAAAGATGTGAGGTAAAAAATTTTATAAAGAAGTCTTCCTGCGTCTTTCTGTGTGCGTCGTTTATTCTTGCGACTTTATCATTGTGCGTCTGTTTAATTATTTATTGTGTCGTTGTGATGCTGCATGAACATGTATATGTGTATATAAGCATATTTATTATGTGAGTATATAACAAATATATTTCATTTTATTTTTAATTCAACATTTTTTTGGCTTGAGAAAGAAAAATAATATGCTCATATTCAGATTTTTTTTTCATCTCGCCATGGATTCAATAAAGGACGTAGTTCGAAGTTCCATGAAGGTTTCCGAGTTCGACAAAAACCTGAAGAAGGCCGGAGGACATACCTGCCGAAACGTTATGGAAATAACAATAAAGATGAAAACAATAGTCCGAAAAACTTAATGATAAAAATCAACAAGCTTCGTCTCAGAAGTTTAGACAACTAATACAAGAACTCTGTTTTATCTGAGTTCCAGTTCAGGACAATGTCACTTGTTACTTGTTCAAGGCCAAGCAGTAAATATTTGATTTGAGCTAGTGTATTTCTGAGAAGAGCAAGAAACTATTTCTATTTTGTTAAACAAGTTTGTTTTAATGCTTCACTGAAATCATTGAATCACCGACAAAAAAATGCAGCCTTGTGGCCATATGTAGTCTTCTAACCCATTAAGTGCAGCTTAAGAAAAAACAAAACAAATTGTTTATTCAAAAGACGTGGAACTTGTAGCCTTAAGGCCGAGTGTGGTCTTTTGAAGCATCAAGTGTGGATTTTCACTGTCTTATTAAAAGACTTATGAAAATTGCACTCATAAACTTTACAAGTCGAATTCTTTTCTTGTAAAACACAATTTGACAAACTCATTAAAAGTTCAGTATTGTTGTCTTTTAAGTCCAAACTCTCTTATCACGATATCACAGTCCAATACTTTAATCACTTCGCCACGGAGACTCCTATTTCTTTTAAATAATATATGTATTTACCAGCCCCTCTTCACGAGCAGGATGTGACGGAGTTTAACAGGTAGGAATTCAGAGTTTTCCTTCTCCGAGAGCGGTTGCCATGCTAATATTTAAAAGCCCAATCTGTCTTAATATTTACCCATTGTTGGAAAGAGAAGACTTGGATTCATATTTTTCCCAATGGAGCAATGTGAAATACAAACAACCTGATCCAGAGTTTGAACTCGGATCACCGTGTCCATTTCTTTTTCAATAGCTTCTACACCGAAGTTTAGGGGAGGGCGCTATTCAATTCCCGAGATTACTCAACTTTACCCTTGATTCTTACCTTATAATGCTAAGTGTTAAGCAAGGCAGCATCAAGTACCATTTTTTAATCTTTGCTATGACTCAACCTGGGATTGAACCCCGGTCTCCCGGACCATTGGCGAACACTCTACGCATTAGGCCAATGAGCCGGTTATAAAAACTGGACAAAATTATTAATCAGAAGTTTTAAGATGTTGCTGTCATTTACTGAAATTAAATTTAGTTTAGACAGCCACAAGGTCAGATGAATAGGGTACCCCGTGAGAATCGAACTCACTAGCCATAGGTTTACTAGCCGAGCTCGTTAACCATTACACCAGGCAAGTCGCCCTCTACTTTAGGCCCTTTAGATATTGGGGAAAACACACTGAAGATTGGGAGGTTGGGTTTTATGGTACATCAACCCTTGTGGGTTATTTAATGCCAAATCCTGTTCATTCACATATTAAATATATATGATTTGTAAACTAGTAAGAGCTCATTTGTTTGCACACAATTAAACAGTATCTTGTATTACTATTCAACACTAAGAATTCTATTTGATATTAATCATCTGTTTTCACACAATTAAATGGTTTCAAGTATTGTTATGTAACACTATCAATTTAATTTAATATTTGTCATTTGTTTGCACAAAGTTAAATTGTGAAACAGTCCTATTTGACTTAACGAGAGTATCCTAACCGGTACTAACACTCCGGGTTAGAGTGTATCAGAGAGTAATGGCAATCAGGGGTACTTTACATTCTCCAAAGCTCCAGGACTGAAGCCTCACCATCAGATACAGTTTAGTGTCATATCAAGGACACTCGTCGGGGGGTGAGTAGATCTTACCCCTCGGCAAAGATGCAGTCGGCGTATTTTATAGCTCCCTACTAGCCGATTGGGCTGACGTACTGAAAATTTATTGAATCTTTTTGATCGATTATAAATTTTAATTAGCCTTTTAAACATGGAAAGCTTCTTCACCTTGCAAACCTTTACAAGTGAGTTCGTGTCTCACTGGGTGCCCCATTCATACAGCCTTGTGCCCCATCTAAGCAAAAACACTTACTAAATTACTACTACTAACACAGACATTAGCATAATGTTTAGAGAGTTCGTAAATGGCCCGGGAGACCTGGGTTCAATTCCAGGTCGAGTCATACCAAAGGCTCAAAAAACAGTACTTGATGCTACCTTGCTTAACACTCAGCATTATAAGGTAAGGATCAAGGGTAAAGTGGAGCAATCCAGGGAAAGGAGTAGCGCCCCCCTACACCTTGGTGTAATAGCTATCGAAAAGGGAGCCTTCGGGTCACCCTTGACAAAGGTCGCCAACTTTACTTTTACTTTTTACTAACACGCACTCGAATTGACTTATGGTCAAGTCACGTTGACAGTCCCGGTTTCCGCTAGATCTCCGAAGTTAAGCAATGATGAGCCTGTTCAATATTTAGATGAGTGACCTCTTCAGAAACAACAACTGGTGCCTGTGTACCATATCTAAACAAAATTTAGTAAATAATAACATGCACTGGAATTACACAGGGAAGTGCATATTTTGAGAGAGTGAGACAGAGAGAGAGAGTGAGACAGAGAGAGAGTGAGACAGAGAGAGAGAGTGAGACAGAGAGACCAAGCAAGGTGATTTGATTCATAAGATAAAAGAAAACTTTAGAGCGAGACAATTTTCGTTTCTTGAAAAAAATAAAACTCCGTATTTCTTTTATTAACAAAGTTATTTTTATATACAAACCTGTTATTACGCCCCAATGTCTTATTCTATCTCTGAAAACAACAAATGCAGTTTTCTTTTTTTGTGTGTGTGTGTGTGTGGCGTATACAGAGGTTTTTGAAGTGGGAGGGCAAGTCATATGAATATACATGAATTACCTGGTCCTCCACTCTGCCCCGCCCCGCAAACCATAAAATAATAACAACGCCTGGGTGGAAATATCTTTTTTTTTTATATCTTATATAGGATAGGTTTGTAGGTAAGCAAGGCCGAAAAAAAGATTTTGATATTTAATACTTGTGGATTGGTTTATCCGATCTTTTCGATTTTTTAGGGGTAAGTAAATAAATTGCATAGAAAAATGTCGAGATACCAGGAGTAAAGAACCCATTTAAAATTTGTCAAGACATAAATAAAGGATAATTGAACTTAAAAGAAAACAACAACAACAACAACAATTTAATACCAAATAATTACACAACTAATTTTGTATAATTTAATCATTCGAATATTCTAAAATCTTAATATTCGTTTTTGAGCAATTTTATTTCTTTACTTTCAAAAATTTTGAAATCGGCAAACCAGTTAAATTGTTTTTTTTATTTATTTTAATAAAATTTCGACCATTTCAAAGTGTGACTTCTATTGTGATATTTTAATTATTTCGTACTGTCTCACTAAAAGGAAAAAGACCCAACAAGCTGAAAATATCAATTTTATAAATGAAACGAAACCTTGTGAACTTCACCTCGAATCTATTTTTCCAATGAAACAAATTTTCGTTTGGAGTTGAAAATCAGCCACTTCGAACAAATTTCTGAAAATTACTTCATTTTTTTTCCCTTTCAAACCAACAAAAATGCAGGAAGAGGTGAGTACCTAATTTATTTACTTATATTTTCAACGTATAAATTTGTTCTTTTACATGACGTCAATTTATCCAGGTAAAAAGTTCCCTGACATATTTAATAAATGAATTTATTCAAAGCCAGTCTAGTTTGAATCTGACAAGTATTTTTAAGTTACGAATCTTTTTTTTTTCTTCAAATTCCTCTCCAGGTTTTTAAAACCGCTGTTGGTGAAATATAAAAAAAATTCTGTAGATATTTGTTTCCTTTTTTAAGTTCACATTGCTTCAATTTTCAAGAATAAAAAACGAAGTAAAATCATTCAAAATACTTTTGATACAAAATACATCATTTGTATATTGTTTACTAAGTCCGGTACATAAGTGTTTGTTTGCTTCCAATATCTGCTGTTACTAAATGGTCAACCTCCTTAGTTAACAAACTTATCACTTAAATTCGATGGTCAAGCTGGAACTTGTGTTTTCATCGAGATTTGATTGTATATCTTTCATTCATATGTTGTAATTTTTTCGACTTGGTTGTGCTACAAGGTAATAAGTCGTTTATATGTATCGATTTAATCAATCATCATAAACTGGATATCAATAAATATTCTTTTCTAACATAGAAACCAAATTACTTAGATTTCAAATTTTTGTTTACATTTTATATAACTTAAACCGTTTTATTTGATTTTGATATTTTCAAATCTTCTCTAACTCTCGTTAGTTCCCCGGATAATTTAAATAATAGAAAAAAATTGTCAGATTTTGCCCCATTTTCTTTTTGATAATCGTATTTATTTATTCACTTTACGTGATATAAATTTTAGGGAAATTGAATGAATTTAGTTTATCAGTGTGAGTCAATTTTTTTTTATAACGAATGCCTGGTTATATAGTTGTATTCTGATTAACCAGTGAGAAAGGATGGTGATGATTCGGAATAAGTCGGTAAAAGGGAGGCTGCGTTCATTTGCTGAATTTCAAAATCATCTGTGTAAAAAATCTCCATACCCTTCATTTGAAAAGTAGACAGCTCGCAACTGCATAAAAAAAAAGAGTTATTTTAATTATTTTCTTTAGGAATTGATTAGACATTATTACTCACTGTAAAGAGGGGAAGAACGTTTTGTCCATACGATTTTTGTATTTCTCTTAGTGGGAGTAGCCTTTTTTTTCTTTTTTAGAGAGACATGTTTAGAAAAAAAATCACCAAAGTCGATGTTCAAAGCCAGCTTAAAACCAAGATTTTAAATGTAAACCATCCTCTTCTTTATATGGCCAAATCGATATGGTAGTGTTCATGTGTACTGAGGACGCTTGGTTACTTTTTGCATTCAACAGAGAGGAATTTGTGATTTAATGAGTATAACATGGTACAAAGTTACGAGTGTGGAGCGCCCAGTGAGAATCGAACTGACTACGCTAATGATTGTTGGTCAGCGAAACTGGTTTGCAAAGCCCTACTCTGTACGAAAACAGCTGTTCTGTTGTTTCTGTATAATTTTTACCATCGGCCAACCACGTCCCTCATTTGGTAAAAACTGAGATATTTGTCGTTCAGATGATAAAAGGATTTGGAAAATCCAGGGATATACTCGTGTATAAGTCGAATTTTGAAGACCTAATTTTTAGGCAAAAATTAAGGGTCAGTCTTCAACATGAGAAAGATGTAAGCAAGATTAAAATTCAAATTTGGACAAGGAATAACAAATGTAGATTTCAAAAATCAGTTCTGTAAATTTGATTTCGTAACTATAAAACAAGGGTCGACTAATACACGAGGAAATACAGTAAAATGTTGAAAATTTTCCATTAACTAAAATAGGAGAGGTAGTTGACAAGAGTACCGTAATAGCGAGTGAGTTTGATTCTCACTGGGTGCCATACACCTCCTTGAGTATCATAAAGATTTCGTTAAAGTGAATAAATTGTGAGTCATTAATTAAAAAGTACTCTGAAAATTTTAAAAGTATGAAATGAAATTCTACGGTGCTTATGGCGAATTTAAAGAACTTTATAAAAATGTCAATTCTCCTCGAAGACTATAAAATGTAAAGTAAAGTTGGCGACCGTAGTCGAGGGTGGGGTGACCAGAAGGCTCCCTTTTCAATAGCTACTACACCAAGTCGTAGGGGAGGGCGCTACTCCTTTCCTTGAATTGCTTCACCTCACCCTTGATACGTACCTGTGTGCTGAGTGATAAGCAAGGAGGTATCAAGTACCATTTTTAAAGTTTTTGGTATGACTCAACCTGGGATTGAACCCTGGTCTCTCGGGTCACTTACAAACGCTCTACCCACGAGACCAATGAGCCGGTTAAATGTAACTTAAGCTAGATTTTTGTTTCTAACGTTTTAAAGTTCTATGAGGGTTAGGGTTAGTTCGATGAGGGTGAAATAGACAAACTTTGATGACGTTGGTCAATAACTAATTGTTAGTGAGTTTGATTTCTATGAGTGCTCCACACTTCTAGCCTTGTGCCAAATTAAGCTAAGTAAATGACAACAAAAATAGGAAGGAGTGCGGCTATGTCTACGTAAGAAAAGAAATATTCTTTGTTTATTAAGACTTAAAAAATAACTGGAAAAAAAGACGAAATTATATTTTGCGAAATAAAGAAAAAAAAAAAACACACACTCTAATTTTATGTTGTTTTATATTGAATTTACAAATTTCCGTTTTTAAAAAGAAAATTCAGTTCATTTAGAAGATTGTAAAAAAACAACTTAAAGTAAAAAAGATTTTAAAAATCTGGAAGAAAAACCCCATAAATTATGTTATATAGTAAACTTAATGTCAAAAAGATTAGTTTCACTAAAATAGTTTTAAAAGAATATGTAAAAATTTACACATCGAAACTTCAGTATAGTCTATTAACTGCTTATACCACAAAATTGAAGTAAAAATAGCCGGGCAGTCTGAATCAGGCCAGAGACCCATCTTTATATTACAATTGTCTTCTTATAAAAGGGGAGTTCCCGTGGCGTAGTGGCAAACGTGTTGGACTGCGACAGCGTCTTATGCGAATTCGAACTCTAGCAGTACGATAACATTTACTTTTGGACTAATACCCTTGCGAAAGGGTATGAACTGTATTTGTTGTACGTCCCACCAACCAGACAAGTGTGGCACAAGGCTTTTTAGTGTGGGTTTAGGCACAGGGTCATGATGGGCTCCCCCGGTACCCGCGTCAGGCCGCTTCGACCGACTACCGCCGCAACAGACACAACTCACCCGACCATATCTGCGTCGCCAGACCATGGCCTTCTACAAGGATTGTTTTTTTGCTTGAAATAACCCCCAAAGGTTGATAAACAAAGAAACCCAAACCGAGCCTACTATAAAATATAAAACTCTTAAACAGTAGATAACATTTTACGCTTTCAAAATCCTGAGAAAGGAGTCCATAGTTCTTAGAGCTAAAACAGATCTATTGATTTTAACAGCATGTCCCCCCCCCACTTCTAGGGTTATTTTATGCCAAAAGGTAAGGGAATAGATGGGAAATATTTCAAAATTAAAAAAAAAGATCAACTGTGGACCTTTGCCAACATCAAACAAATGTTATTCATTTATTAAAAGTTGTGTAAAGAGAAAGTTGTCACTTAATTCTCGGTTTATAACTTCCTGTCTCTATAGCATTGCAAGGAAATCAACAGCCTCGTATTTCAGTAAAAACCTCCTCGAATTGCCAACCTTTACTTCAACGCCATCATTTTGAAACGGACACGTCATATAATAAGAAAAAAATAAACATACTTGATTCGTATTATTTACAAAGATCTGTTTAACTACAAAACTTCTTTTTTATTAAAGTAAAACTTTTCCTACTAAATTTATACGACAATTTCTTTGACATCTCCAAATTTAGACACAATTGTCGTGTATATAAAAATCATTTTATTAAACCCGATTCCCACTCGGTGTTTCATACTTCTTTGTGCCAAAGCGAAGATTAGTAAATGACATCGAATTTCTCATAAAAGACTTACCATATAAGACGCACTTTTTTCCAAAAAAATGTCACTGAAAATTGTCCAACGGTCAAGGGTCAGCTTTAAGCTAATGGAGTTCTAGTGATCTTTAAATTAAACTGCAAACATCTCGGCAAATGTAAACAATATCTGCGTACATTTGAAACTTGAAAAATGACTTGATAGTTGAGAGAGCAACGAATGTCGGGCAAAACCCCTTCAACTGACATTTGTAGTTTAAAGCCGTTTATTCATTTTGAAATGTTTGCCCAAATTGAAGAGAGGCTTATAAGCCGTCAAATACGGTAAATTTTGTAGAATCAACAGACCCCACAACCTTACCTACACGGTATACTGAGAACAGATAATGTTAATATACTCAAATAATCCCTTGGGGTAGGGTTTTAGGCGGTGTTGTTAAAGTGGTAGCCGGATCCCTCCCAAAACAGGCATTCCCGTCAAAATGACAAATCTCTCCCCAGACTAATAATAGAAAAAAATCTTCTCTCGAGGATATATATGAAGCAGATTATTTGGTCAGGGGAAATTATGGAATTTCCCTCTGTTAATAGACCATTTATCTACAGTAAATATATAAATAAAAAGGGAATAGATCCAACGAAATAAAAGTGGTAGAAGGAGAATTTATTTAACACACTGAAGTGATCATAACCACAGACAATGAAAGTTGTGAGTCTAGTTCAGGTTACAACTGATTGTATTTACTTCCCGCTAATAAACTATATATAGTGTCTTATTTTCTCATGGGAAATTTTTTCATTATTTTTCTTAATAGCCCAGTCATCTACAGTGAATGGATGAGTAAAAAAGGTCAAAAAACGATATGTAAAAGGTTATAGGTATTCGGTAAAAGATGAAAGTATCTGGTAAAAAGTGAACGACTACAGGAAAGTATTAGGATAAGTAATATATTATGTAATATGCAAATCTGTAATAATGAATCAGTTAATCTATAAAGCAGAAAGTTACTTGTATGAAGTGTATTCTAAGGTAAAAGATGAATAATGAGTTACAGAACATATTATAGAACGTGTTGATTTAAAACGACCAATAATGTTTAATAAAACAAGCAAACAAGTTTTGGTTAGTCAAACCTGTATTATTTATCTTGCTCAGTCAGCTGGGGCTATAAAATACACCGACTGTATCTCTGCAAAAGGGAAGGAACCCCCCTCTCCCAACGAGTGTCCAAGATATGACACTAAACAATCTGACGGTGAGACTTCAGAGATACTGGAGCTTTGGAGAATGCGGAGTACCTCTTTATTACCATCGCTCTCAGGTCCACTCTGGTCCGGAGAGGTAGCACCTGATAGGGTCCTACCTGTGGGTTAAATAAAACTGTTAGACATTAAAACTGCGTACTTATGCCAAACTGATTTGTTAAAAATAGAACGGTTTTTACATTTAACTGTGTTTAAACAAAAAATCTGTACTTATGCTTAACTGAATTGTTTGAAATAGAACTGTATTTTTTTACATTAAACTGTACGTAAACAAATGACTGATGTTTAATTGAATTGTTTCCAGACGTTTTTCGTATGGGCACTTTTACTGATAGTGCACTCATGAAACTCTAGTCCACTTCGAAGTAATCTCCTCCGGCTGCAATGAACTTGTTGTACCGTTCCAACAACTTATAGAAAGCCCCATGGAAGTCCTCTTGTGTGAGCGTGTCAATGACCTTAGTCACAGCCTCTTTCATCTCCTCAATTGTCTCATAACGACAGCCTCTAAGTTTTTCCTTGAGTTTAGGGAATAACCAAAAGTCACAGGGAGCAAGGTCTGGACTATAGGGAAGCTGAGGAACTGTCTTGAGGCCCATCTTGGTCAAATAGTCTGTGACAAGGATGGAGTTGTGGACTGGTGCATTGTCCTGGTGGAAATGCCACTGACCCCATTTGAAGAGTGCTGGACTCTTCCCTAGGAATCTCTCCCTGAACTCCTTTAAAACCTCAATATAGTAACCCTAAACCTAACCCTTTGGCCAATCAGCTCTAGTGTATTGACTTCCTTACTCCCCCCACACCTCTCATCATCCCTCACAGACTCCCTGCCTTCCTTGAATCTCTTATCCCACTCAAAAACTGATGCTCAATTCATGCAAGATGCTCGAAAAGCAGTCTGAATTATTCCATACGTTTCCGTGGCATTTTTTCCAAGTTTAAAACAGAATTTTATTGCATATCGTTCTTCTAAAGTGTCCTCACGTCCAGATTGCATTTTTGAAATTTACCAGCTGTGACAATCAGGCTTTAGTAGGGTGCGTTCCAATTGCTGCTGTAGCTGTTCATTTGAAGCTGAAATCATAAAAATTAGCCAGTCATCTCATAAGATGTATAGCAATAACATAGTGAATTTTGAAGAGTCTACGACAATTTTAAATGCTTGTGCAAAAAAAATCTGGAAACTTACTGAAAGCACCACGTATTTACAAAAAGTATTTGGCATTAAATGACCTACAATGTTTGATATGCCATAAAACCAAACTAAAAATAATATTTATCCTTTCTGACTGAACCTTGCCTCCAAATTAAGCTGCCTGTAAAGCCTGGTACAAAACTGTGCTACGAATGACCAATTCGCTAGTCCATATAAATTCCGGAGAGTTTCTGTGGCGTAGTGTATTTGAAAAGAATTTGAAAAAAAAAAAAACTATCAGGTAAAAGTTTCCACTCTGTCTATGAGGTTTAAAATATGCTGATTGAATTCTCTGAAGAAGAGGATAATACCACCACCACCCACCCACCGGAAGGGTGTGTACTGAATATTACACTAAACTGTATCTAATGGTGAGGTTCGTGTTCGGTAGTGTGAAGTACCCTTTCATTGTCATTATTCGCGGGTCCACTCTGACCCCGAATAGTAGCACCTTTTAAGGTCCCATATATGAGTCAACTTGATCTGTGTGCAAATTATTTGTATTAGGTATGAATTCTTGAAACCATCCAACTGTGTGCAAATTATTTGTATTAGATAGGAATACTTAAAACCATACAACTGTGTGAAAATTCTTTGTATTAGATAGGAATACTTGAAACCATACAACTGTGTGAAAATTATTTGTATTCGATAGGAATACTTGAAACCATACAACAGTGTGCAAATTATTTGTATTAGATTGGAATACTTGAAACCATAGAACTGTGCAAAATTGTTTTTGGTTGACATGACGTTAAAATCAAGTAAAAATTCAAAGACGTGTGAGCAAATTAGAAACTAATGAATAGAAAACATTAAAATGATGAATGTAAAATAAAAGTTTTGCGAGACAAGTCGTTTAAATCAATAGATACTAAAACTTCTAATGATGAGACTCCAGTTCAGGGGCTCTGAGGAATCTAGAGTACCTTATCATAGCCATTAATCCCAGGTCCACTCTGACCAGAGTTAGTCCAAAAATGAGTCAAATGAATAATATTAACTTTGAGCGAACAAACGATTAATATCAAATTTAGATGGGAATATTTGATGAAACAGAAATACTAACGTTAAATAGCAAAACTTGAAACCCTTTAACTGTGCAAATAAATGATTCATATTAAATAGAATTATTAGTGTTGGATTGCAATACTTGAAACCATTTAACTATGTGCAAACAAATGAACAGTGGCTCGTTTAAAAATGTTATCAACAAATTATTTACAAACATTTGCAAATCATATATATATATATATATATATATATATATATATACATACATATCTATATATATCTATATATATATTTATATGTTTTTGTATTGAATAACGCCCGAGTGGTTAAGGGTATGAAAATTGACCTAAACAAGTTTTACATTTAATGTATTTTCTTTGGTATTTTTTATCTTACATATTTCTTTGTATGTTCAATATGAGATTAACTGTTATTTCATTTTGTTTTATGTTAAATTCACCAGCCCAGTTAATGACAATTTGCTTCCCGTTGTAGATAAATTTCATATTATACAACACACATATCTGTGAGGGAGGAGCTCATAGTGTAATGATTATCTTCGTGGGGAAATGGACATGGTGACTCGAGTTCAAAACCTGGACGATCCTGTCAGTATTTCACACAACACAAATATTCTTGGCAAAGGTATGCATCTAATTATTCTCCCACCAGCTACGAGTTCTTAACCTTGGTATGGCAACCAGTCTAAGAGAAGGAAAAATTCTGAATTCAAATCTGCAGGGGTTGGGATAAGGTCAATTTCTTAAGAGGAGTTTAACAGGTTTGAATTCAGTTTTCCTTCTCCTAGACTGGTTGCCTAATCCAAAAGAAAAATACTGTTTGGTCTATTATTTGATCCTAGCTAGAAGGAGAATAATTGGATTCATACCTAGTTCTATGTGAAATGCAATCAGCATCGCCCTGGATTTGAACTTGTGCCGCCGTGCTCATTTCCAACGACGATATCCATTACACCACGGCCCGGAATATAATATAATATAAGTAAAGTTGGTGACCTTAGTCGACGGTGACCTGAAGGCTCCCTCGACTAGCAAACCTACACGAGTGAGTTCGAGTCTCATTAGGTGCCCCTTTCATATGGCCTTGTGCCACATCTAAATAAAATGCTTATTAAATTACGACCAGAAGGCCCCCTTTTTAATAGCTACTACACCGAGGTATAGGGGAGGGCGCTATTCCATTCCCTGGATTGCTCCACTTTACCCTTGATCCGTACCATATAATTCTAAGTGCTAAGCAAGACGGCATCAAGTACCATTTTTTGAGTCTTTGGTATGACTCGACCCGGGATTGAACCCCAGTCTCCCAGACCATTGGCAAAGACTCTACGCATTTGGCCAATGGACCGGTAATAAAATAAAACAAAATAAAACAACCAGTTTGGCAGTCAGTTTCATACCTTTCACGGTTTTGAAATTTGAAAATCCCCAAAGAGGCTGTCATAAACTGAACCGCTGAATATATTCTACAAAACACACACATGTGTTTATGTTTGCACGTATATACGAAGGTCAATCAGTTAAGGTGAATTTTTTCCAAGTGGTGTTGGCAGAACAAAGTACTGTTTATAGTTGCACCTTTTTTTTAAGAAATCAATGGCAACGGATCCTACCATGTCTCAAAATTCTGTCAGCATGACCTTCTTTACTGATCACTGTCTTGAAACCTTTTCTTTACCGGGGAGTTGGTGTTTTTCCGCTCTGTAGACTATATTTTCAATCCTGGATCATTTGTAAATATTTTCTAACTAAAACATGCTTCTCCGTATACATCAGACATTCTTCTATAAATTTCACATAGTTTGCACTTCACAGCCACCAAAAAGGCGATGGAAGACCTCTGTTCAAGCCTGGAGTACACTGTTTAATGTCTCGATATTTTGAATAGCTTCGAAATAAATATTTTTGCGCGATTGAAATAATTCTTTCTATAAACAAATATAGAAAAAAAAAATTCTGAAAAAAATTTTTTAACAGGAATTTCTTTCTAATTGGTTTTGAACAAAAAGTTTTTGATTACAGCGTAAAAAAATTGTGACCATTCTCTCCTTGTGTTGAAATGTGCGGCGTATCAAAGTGTAATACAGACACCAACTCAATTGCATCGTTTCCTGTGAGAACTTTAACTTCTTGTTGCATAGCAACCTGCCAATCTACTAATTTCACAATTCATCACTTCCCATAATTCTATGTGGCTGTTTTACATTGAATAACAATAAGTGGTCTTAATAATTTTCAACAACGAAATAGTTTGACTTTATTCTTATTTTCGAAAGGTAGAATAAATTTGTACCCTCCTCACTTTTTATTGATTTCTGTGATATTGCTCCCCCACTCCCTAGATTTCATTATAATAATGTCAATTTGGTTTTAACTTTGATTAGTACGGTTTTGATATCAAGAAATTCTTTTATTTGGCATTTCTTTAAAAAATCCCCTTATTTGTTAAATGACCCTCGTGTATATATATATATATATATATATATTCTATAAAGTTTAAAAACTGATTTGAGAAAGAGATTGATCCCACACTTCTCCAGTCTTGAAATCGATTCTTTCTCATCAATGAAAATTATCGACAAATGTGTTCATATCAAAATTCCCCAAATTGAATCTAATCTCTTTTCAAGTCACGTCATTTATTTTAAGTTTCGCAACAAAAAGCACTTTGCTGCTTTATATTTATCAACCAACATTAAATGAAAAGCCTCTGAAATAATAAGACTAGGTGGACATACCTCGGTAGCAATATCTCATCTACTGAAAGCACTCTCAACATACACAAAAATACGAGGCCTGCAATTGATAGGTTGTCAATCATAGGGAAGTCTGATCTCCCAGGTGAAATAAAAGGGGATTTCTCCCAAACTATGGCCGTGTCGGTACTATTGTATGGTTGTGCCATTTAGACTCTAACGAAATGCTTCGAGAAAAAGTTAAATGAGAACTACACTAGAACGTTATGCCCTATTTTGGACCTCTCCTGGAAGCAGCACTCTACGAAAAACAACTGTTGTATGGCCACTTACCTCCCATTTCACAAACCATTGAAGTAAGATGAACAAGACTTACCATAGAAATAAGAACGAACTCATAAGATACGTTTTCCTATGGACCTCTCCACATAAAAATTCTGATGCTGGCCAATTAGCAAAGACTTACATAGATCAGCTGTGTGTGGACACCAGGTACAGTCTAGAAGACCTGCCAGGAGCAATGAACGATAGGGAATGAGATATCTGCACAAGTTGATAATATCTTCAATGCAACTGTAACTTTTATCATTGATAAATCAAATTATGTGAATTATTTAATAATCCTTTTCTATTACCACTGTTGATGACATTGTTAAATTGTTGGCGTTGAAGAAATTGATAAATTTTCCCCTTTAGGCCAAACTCTTCCCTACAATCTTCGGTAAACTCTTATCTTCAAGATAAAAGTTTCCTTCAATAATCTCCACACGTACTTTTAGTGCTATCATGTGATTCCCATTTGGTCCGACGTTTGCCAAGTCATGGATTGTCTCAAAAACAAAAGCTTTAAAAATAACTTTCACTTAGTAACTTTTTACATTTGAGATTCTAATGCTTGTTTTATCTGTATTGAGAGAGCAGAAGAAATCAGAAATCGAAAAACAAAACCTTTGATCAAATAGTTAGGTATTTACTACACGAAAGGGGAAGCCGATGTGTGTACCTGTGTCAAGGAGACGTCAAATTAATCACCCTTCCCTTTGAGCAATTAGAAGGTACCTCCTCAGGAGTGGAATCCATAAGCGCACCAGTTTTGTTTTTCTCTGACCCAGCCTGTCCAAAGACTAGAACATGAATGAATAGTAACACATGCTACACACTAATCTCAGTCCGAAGATCAGGGAACAAAGAACTAGCCCGAGGTAGAAGTGCTAATCCACACGTCTACTACGTTAAATAGTAAATAAAGTTTCAGAAAAAGTAAAATCAAATTTTACCGGCAAATTCTTTCGAAGATTTTTCTTTCAAATTAGAGACTGCTTTTGTCACATGTTGTGATTACGGATTGTCATGTTTATTATGAGAAATTAAGATGCAAGCGCCATTGAATAAATAGTTGTAATTTACTAAGCTTTTTGCTAAGATCTGGCACAAGGCCATATGAATGGGGCATCCAGTGAGACTCTAACTCATTCGAGTAGGTCTGCTAGTCTACCTTGCTAACCATTTCACCACCCGAAGCATCATTGAATAAATACGATAAAATATTGCGTAAGGTGCTGGTAATAGGAAGCACTGTTTATAGTCTCCCCTTTTTCAAAGAAATCAGTAGTAGTGGATATTTTCATGCACTAGAACACTGTCAGCATGACTTTCTTTACTGACTGCGTCGCCCGAAACTTTCTTTACCGGAGAGTCCACTCCATGAACTGGCGATTTGACTTAGGCTCATTGCAGTGGCAAACCCATGTTTAGCTCATTTGTAAAGATATTTTTACTAAAAAAATGCTTCTCCTGTACACAACACACATTCTTCTGTAAGTTTCACGTGGTTCGCATTTCTAAACCTCCAAAAATTTAATGACGTACCGCTGTTCTAGCTTGGAGTGCATTATTTGATTTGCAGTTATTTTGAATAGCCTTAAAATAGTTTTTTCCGATAAAGATATTGCCCAGTCGGCTGGGGCTATAGAATACACCGACTGCTTCTCTGCAGAGGGGTAAGACCCCCCCTCCCAACGCGTGTCCTAGATATGACACAAAACAATCAGATGGTGAGGTTCCAGTTATGCTGGAGCTTTCGGGAATGGGGATTACTCCTTCATTGACATCACTCCCATGTCCACTCTGTCCCAGAGTGGTAGCACCTGATAGGGTCCTATTTATGGGTTAAATAGAACTAAACCGTGCTTCCTTCTCTATACTGAGTTTTGCATTTAAACTGCGTATTTATGCTAAACTGAATTGTTTAAAATAGAACTGATTTGACATCTAAACTGTTTACTTATGCTAAACTGAATTATCGAAAATAAAACTGTTTTGGCATTCAATTCTGTGTATTGCCCAGTCGGCTGGGACTGTAGAATACACTGACTGCACCTCTTCAGAGGGATAAGACTCCCCCCAATGAGTGTCCTGGATATGACAGTAAGCAATCTGATGGTGAGGTTCCAGTAATACTAGGGGTTTGGGGAATGCGGAGCACCCCTTAATTGCCATTGCTCCCCGGTCCACTCTGTCCCAGCGTGATAAGGCCCTATCTATGGGTTAAATAGAACTAACGGCATACTTATGCTAAACTGAATTGTTTAATATAGAACTGTTTTGACATTTAACTGTAGAACTGCTTGACGAAACGGAATAGCTTGAAATAGAAATGTTTCTTACATTTAAACTGCGTACTTATGCTAAACTGAATTGTTTGAAATAGAACTATTTTCATAAAAATGGAATTGGCGTTAAATAACCTACAAAGGTTGATATGCCATAAAACCCAACCAACCAACAAAAATAATTTTTGCTATAAACCAATTTCACAAATGCAGAGTTTACATTCCAGAAAAAAATTTCGGGAAAAAAAAAATCATTTTGCTTTTTTAATTTTTTTTTATTTAAAAAAAAATTCCCCTAATTTATTAAATTATTGAAAGAGCCTCGTACTTGTAAGACAATAAAAAAAGGACGAGTTGTTTGTTGAAGAAATACCTAAAGTGAATTCTATATCTTCTTTCCAAATTTACCTGTCAGTTGACATCTATTTAATGATTCACATACATTTTAATAACATTGGTATTTGCTTCAGAAAACTGTGACAGCGTACTTTTTAACACCGTGGGAAAATTGTTACGAAAACTCGCTGAAGCGTAAAGAGATGGATCAAGTATTTAACCAAACCCTCCACAAGTAGGATGTGACACAAGGCCAATTTTTAAGCGCAGTAAAGTCGGTTTGAATTCAGTTTTCCTTCACTAACGAAGGCCAAAGAACCCTGTCTACCCAGCTACAAGGATAAATCAAAAAGTTTTCCAAAATTTTGGTAACGTGAGTTATAATTCGGAAATTCTGGATATTTTTACCGTGTTTATGAAGTCGAGAAACCACACTGGATTGTGAGATGCCAATCTCACCTGGTATTCTTTGAGTGCAACTCACCGGATTTGCAAATACAGCTTTGAGAACAGCCTCGGAATCCACGTTTCTTGACCTACCTAACTTTCTTGATCGTCAAGGTTCTTGTAACCTGAACGAAATTTCTCGAACCATCTGGTTTCTGTATTGTGATCCTCTATGTCTTCACCCTTCGCACAATAAATGTTTTTGGTTGCTTCTGTGGCGTTATGGCCTAGTTCGAAATCGTAAAATTCTTTGAAGAAAGCCCCGAAATTCCCACAAACAAATCCCATAAAACAGAAAATTTTCCAAAACCTAAAACTAAACCATTGATCAAATGGAACCTGAAAAAACAAAACAAAATATAATACAATAGAACTGTAGAGGCATGAAACCAAATTATGAGGAAATAAAATGCATAATGATAAACTAGGATTCCAGCATAATTTGTTAACAAGAAACCCTCTTTAATGACCGTGGGGTAATGGTTATCGTCGTAGGAAATGGACACGGCAATACGAGTTCAAATCTTGGACGAGACCGATTGCATTTCACATAGCAGTAATACTCTTTGGAAAGGTATGAATCCTATTATTCTCCCTCCAGCTATGGGTAAATAGTAGGGCAGACTAGGTTCTTCAGCTTTAGTGGGGCAACTAGTCTAGGAGAAGAAAAACTCTGAATTCAAACCTGTTAAACTCCGCTTAAAAAATTGACCTTGTGTCATATCCTGCCCGAGCGGAGGGGTTGGTAAATAAGAAACCCTCTTTAATGAAACTGACAACATCACCTTCAAAGGATATTACACCTATAAACAAACAAATAGATCAACAAGAAACAACTGACCTACTGGTGGCACCTCAATTATAATCAAAAACTAAATATCCCCTGCACTACTACCACTACAAACAAACCGCAATAGCAAAAAAAAGTCTCACTTCATTGAACAATAACCATTTGTTCAATTTACATCCAACCAAAATACAAACTAAATAAAACCGAAATTGAAAACTTGATTGAACAACTCCCTACCTCCCATCATACTAATCGGGACTTTAATGCCCGCAGTAAAATGTGGGGATGCAACGCACACCAATCCATGCTGGAATCACCCGAACTATGTATCTTTAATGATAAAACCCACACCTACCTTCATCCGGGCACCGGAACAACACCAGCAATTGAACTAAATTTTATATTCTCCCTTAATCCTCATGGATTTTCACTGAGGAATCCACAATGATCAATGTGGCAGCGACTACTTTCAAATATTCCTCAAATCAAAGAATTCTACACCAGAAGAAACAAATCCAAAATGACAAATCCACAAAAAGTTGATTGGATCAAATTTGACAATCTCTGCTCAACACGAATTGATGAAGGAATTTTCAATAAACCAGACCCAATGTCAGCCTTTACCAACACCCAAATCAAAATAGCCAAACAAACAATCCCTAAACCACACACTAAAACAAACTCTTGGTTCACAGTAGAGTACAGAGAAGCAGTAAAATCCAAGAAAAAAATACTCAAGCTTTTAAACCCTAACCCTACCAATTTTCAAAAATACCAACAAGCAAAAGCACGCTATACCATCAAAAAAGCCAAATAAGAAACCAGGAGAAATTACATCTCCAAACTAAATAACAAAACTCTAATAAAAAAATAAAAAAACATGAGAAATCACAAGGAAAATAAGTGAGAGAAAACTCTGAATAACTATAACCTTTCGAAACACATCAAACGTCGGAAAATCTGATAAAAAAGAAATAGCCAAACAAATAGCAGCAGAATTCAACCAAAGCTCCACATCCAACCATTACTTCCCCAAATTTCAAAAATATAAAAACTTTGCTGAGAAAGAAAAAAACTCAACTTCACATCAAACAACAAGGAAAACAACAATTCTTCTTTCACTATTACAGAACTAAAAAAAAAACTCAATAAATATGGGAAAAAACACAGCTACTGGTCCAGATGAAATCCACCCTCAGTTCTGCAAATTTTCAATGACATATAGTGGTCAAACTATTTCTCTAAACATTGGCTTGAAGCTACTATCATCCCAATCCCCAAACCAGGAGAAGATCACTCTCACCCAACAAATCATTACCCTAACAAGTTGCATCTGTAAGACAACGGAAAGAATAGTCAATGTACGGCTGATCTGGTATCTGAAAAAACATAACATCTTATCCAGATTCCAAAATGGATTTCGACGAAATCAAGTTATCAATGACCAACTTATAAGGCTTGAAACGTACATCTGCAATGGCTTAATCAAAAATCACCTTTTAGTTTCAATCTCTTTTGATCTCGAAAATGCATATGATACCACATGGAGGTATGGAATCCTAAAAGACCTCCACAAAACCGGAATTAAAGGAAACATGGCCGCATTCATTAAAAACTTCCTTTCTCACCGAACCATTACAGTACGACATGGAAATACCAACTCAGACCTATACAAACAAGAAACAGGAATTCCTCAATCAGTATTTTATCTGTTACACTATTTATCCTCAAAATCAACAGCATCACGGAATCTATCAGCGCAGGAATCTAAAAATTCCTGTATTGCCATAATATACTCATCCCCAAATATGCCTACACTTGAAAGACAGATGCAAAACTGCCTTAACAAAATAAAGAAATGGACCAATGAAAATGACTTCCAATTCTAAAAACAAAAACTTCCTGCATAGACTTCTACAAAAGACGAACATATCAACTCGACCCAGAAATAAATATAGACGGGCATACAGTACCTGGGGTTCAACAAGCAAAGTATTTAGGAATGATATTCGACAACAAACAAAAAAGGATTTAAAACTCCTAAAAATAATATCAAAAATGAACTGGGTCATGCTTAGAATCTTTAGGTCACACATTAGAACCAAACTTGACTATGGATCTTTCATCTACAGTGCCACACGCAAATCCTACTTTAAAAAATTGCAAACCATACATAACCAAGGCCTCAGATTAAGCTTTGGGGCCTTCCAGACCTCAATAACAAAAAACTTATATATTGAAGCCGACGAACCACCATTGACCCTTAGATGGGAAAAATGATCACTCCAATACACATTAAAACTTCAATCCAGTGCAAACAATCCAACACATCAAAAAGCAAACAACTCCCAATTCAACCATTTCCACAGTAGTAAACCTTTAGCTACCTCCCCATTCGGCCTCCGCATCAAAGAAGCAATACAACATATAAACCAAAACGCCAACAATATTTCACCACTCACAATGAGCAATTTACTCCCATGGACAATTACCAAACATCATATAGATTTTTAACATTAATACAAAAGGAAAAAACACAACGATTTGCCAAAAACAGATTCAAAGAACTTAGACAAATATTCAGACTATACTGCCTTTTACACTGATGGATCAAAAACTGTAGACAGAACAGGAGCAGCAGTTACCAATATAAATAACTACTGACAAATCAGACCTCCAAATATTTCTTGTATCTATTCAGCTGAATTACAAGCAATTAAAATGGCACTGGACATAATCAAGATGGGTAAATCCATAATATTCTCAGACTCACTATCCAAACTTGTTGCAATCCAAGAAAGAAACCAAAACCCCCCCATACATACAAGAGATACTAGTAACATATCACTGTCTTACAAACTTTGACAAAATAGTGATCTTGGCATGGGTCCCTTGACATGTGGGTATTAAGGGCAATCAAATGGCTGACACACTCGCAAATGAAGCAACTAAAATGATAACAACTCTTAAACTTCCATTCACAGACTACAAAACCAAAATCAAACACTACATTAGAAGAAAATAGCAAACAATATGGGACATGTCCCCAAATAACAAACTCTATGAACATCAACCCACAATTAAACTAGAAATCGCAGAACCATTACCTAACCAAAAGACAAGACATAATATTAAGCAGAATCAGAATTGGACACACATACCTAATGCATGCCAACCTGCTCAAGGAAGAAACTGCACCTTGGTGTACCTGCTGCAATCAACTACTCACAGTCAGTCATATATTGATTGGCTGCAAAAAATATGAGAACATTTGCAAGAAAGCAACCTAGCAACAACTCTCGTCCTGCTAGTCAAAGATGTACCTGCCTCTCAAATAATAGAATACCTAAAAAAAGGAATAAACTACTTCCAACTCCTATATAAGAAACACTAAGTGCTTGAAATTGGTTTGACCGTGGATTACCACCAAATGAGCTTTGCTGTTCTAGACTTTGCTACCCATAAACTATTTGCTTTCAAATTATACTTATTATATAAAATGTGTTTGCCATTAAATGACTCGGTGTGGATGATATGCCATAAAATCAAAAATCCAACCAACCAGTAATGCCGGAGCTTTCAGGGATGCGTAGTATCCCTTCATTGCCATCGCTCCCAGGTCCCATAAGGTCCGAAGAGGTGGCACCATATGGGTCAAATAGAACTAAACTGTGTACTTAAGCTCAACTGAATTGTTTCAAATGGAGTTGTTTTTGACATTTGAAATTGTTCAATAAAACCTTTTGGCTTTCGGATGAAGTCTACTCTCAAAGAATCAATCATACCTCTAAATAATATACATGAAAGTACCTTACAACTAATCCCACCCTGGATTTAAAAAAAAACCTAAAGTGATCCTTGAACTGAATGAACTTTCCAAAACAAAACCCCGTCCCAGCACTATTCAGGAGAAATTTCGCAATTTCTTCAACACCATCTCGACAATCAGTATGTCACTTTATGGATGGCTGTAATGACAACGATAAAACAACGTACGCAGCTATTGTAAATAAAACAATTATAAAGAAACCTCTCGCAATGAAACTGTTTTCGGCACTAAACTGTTCTTACACTAAACTGAATTGTTTAATATAGAACTGTTTTGACAGTTAACTGTGTGTAAAAACAATCTATACTTATACTAAACTAAATTAGCTGAATTAGAACTGTTTGAATAAACTGAATAGCTTGAAATAGAACTATTTTTGACAATTAAACTGTGCACTTATGCTAAACTGAATTCTTTGAAATAGAACTATTTGCATAAAAATGGATTTGGCGTTAAATAACCTACAAAGGTTGATATGCCATAAAACCCAACCAACCTTTAGTTTCCCCTAAAATCATTAGTACAGAAGGCCAATCAGGAAAATAAAATAGATAAATGAATGAAATAAAAACCTTAAGGATTTTTAAGTCTAGAAAATTCTATCGGCCATAGTTTCTTTTTTTTTTTTTTTTTTTTTTTTTTTGTAATTCTGCTTGAAAAGGAAAATTTGTTAAAATGGGGTTTTAATGTACAATTAAGAAAAATCAGTAAAATAGTTATATTTAATTTAATTTTAAAAACTTTATTTGATTTGATATAATGAATTAATTTTTAATTGCCCGTTAAATATTTAATATTTTTATCTGGAAATAATCAACAAATCTTTCATTGTCCCTCAAACACTATTTTTATTGTTATTTCAAATTTCCTATTTTTATAACAATTTTTTAAATTTTTTCCTTACATTTTTGCTTAGATTACTCAGCTCAGTCCACTGGCGCTGTAGAATATGCCGACTGCATCTTTGCAGAAGTATAAGACCCCCGCCATTTTGTTTCCTGATGTGACACTAAACTGAATCGGATTGTAAGGCTCTGTTCCCGGAGCCTTGGGGATGTGGAGTACCCTTTATTGCTATTACTCTCAGGTCCACTTTGACCCAGTAGTGGTCAGGGTCTTATTAATGTGTCAAATAGAACTATTTTATAATTTACTATACTTAAAACCATTAATCTATGTGCAAACTATGTGCAAAATTATTGGTATAAGATAACAATACTTGAAATTGTTTAATTGTATGCAAACAAACGAGCTTTAGCTCGTCTAAAAATGTTACCTACAAAACTATTCGCTAACAAATCATATATGTACAAACAGGATTTGGCATTAAATAACCCACAAGGGTTGATAGGCCATAAAACTATTGAAGCGATCGAAATGTTAATCTCTTACTCTGCGGAGACAAATACTTCAGCTCGTAGTAAATATTTGAAAACCCAATTCATCATCGTTATGTGATGGAATTTAAAGTCTTTTGGAATTTGAAGGATTTTGGTCGTGTCTGCCATTTCATGTTTGTTTTGTAATCCTACGCTCAGCTGCCTCAATTTCAGTTTGTTTTTCATGTGATAGTGTATTTATTTTCGCTATTTTGGTGAATACGAAAATAAAACTGCTAGCTTTAAGTCTCTTCTAAGTAAAAAAAAAAAAAAGAAGGTGATTAAAATTGAAAGGCATTTTTTCTTCTTACATAAATATATTTAAACAAAACTCTGAGTTCAATTTCAAGTGAAACAAAGTGATTTTTTAAACGAAAATGCCTTTTTGTTAATTTAAATTTTTTTACGTTATTAAAATAAAAACTTGTTTTTTGGGCTTTCAACAAATCCACATACAAAAGAAATGCATTTGTTCCATTTAATTCTCTCTGGTTCAGTGAATTCTTTCAAAACTCGAGTGACAAATCATACATTTTTCTCAAAATAGGGTGGAGCGAAAAAAAAGTTTTTTCCTTTATGAATTTCAGTGGGTGTCAAATATTTTTCAATGTTTTGGTGACATGTGGTGCAGCTTGGCAACTCAAAATGCTTTTGCCGAATTCGTGAAGGTGACGAACAACCCTGGATTATGAAATAACGAGCTCGCCTGATACTCTCAGAGTGCTACTCGCCAGGTTTGCTTCTATGGCTTAGAGCACGGCCTCGGAATCCATGGTTTTAGGCCAACCTAATCTCGCTTGATCGATGACGTTCTTGCAATCCGAGAGAAATTTCTTGAACCATCTGATTACTGTTCTCTAAATGGACCTGGACTTCGATACTTAATTTTTTCCTTTTATAAACCCAGCTGAAATTCCAATCTGTTCAAAGATGTCTCCTTTCTATTTGTGTCATGTAATCCAGTTCAGACTGGAAAAGAGATGATAACTGATCAGTCACCGAGTAGAAGTCACAAAATCATTGATTAACCAAATTAATTTTGTAAACTGTGGGCTACTTCTATCTTTTCCCGTTATGTTTGATCTTCAAACTAACAAAATTTTGCCCAGTTGGCTGAGGCTGTAGAATACACCAACTGCACTTCTACAGAGGGGTAAGACCCCCCTCCAACGAATGTCCTGTTTATGACACTAAACAATCTGATGGTGAGGCTCCAGTGATGCTGGAGCTTTGGGGAATGCGGAGTACCCCTTCATTGCCATTGCTCCCAGGTCCACTCTGGCCCGGCGTGGTAGGACCTGATAGGGCCCTATCTGTGGGTTAAATAGAACTAACGGCATACTTGTGCTAAAATGAATTGTTTAATTAAACTGAATAGCTTGAAATAGAAATGTTTTTGACAATTAAACTGTACTTAAACTTAAACTGTGAGCTTATGATAAACTGAATTATTTGAAATAGAACTGTTTTTTGACATTGACACTAAACTGTGCTCATGCTAAACTGAATTGTTTTAAATAGAACTGATGATTTACATAAAAATGGATTTGGCATTAAATAACCTACAAAGGTTGATATGTTATAAAACCCAACAAATCAAACCTTATAAAATTATCTCAAGACTAGGAAAATTTTGCCTAAAAGCCAGGTTTTCAAAATTCGACTTATACACGAGTATATACGATAATTCATCTTGAAAGAACCGTTTACTCAATAGTTAACAAGTTCGTCTTGGGTTGCAAGTATAGTGAGCTTGATTCTTACTAAGTGTTAAACACTTTTAGCCTTGTACCATCCTAAAACAAGCGGAGAAATATGGGTATTTCTCTGTGAAACTACTAGCAGTGAGTTAATCTCCTCGGACGAGACGATTTCTTCTGCAGTGGGTCTCGTTTTCATAAGGTTCCTTCCCAACTTGAATTAGTTTTCGATGAAATTATACTAAACATACTAATAGAGGTAGAGAAATGATAATCAAATTAGTCTCCTTAACCATTACAACTTTACTGAGCTTGAACCTCACTATGTGGCCTGGATTTCAAATGCAGATGATCATGGCAGGTCAGCTGCCCCTACTTGATAGATTGATACAATCTTCTTACTCCTATTCTCCCTCCCCCACCTCATTACCACTTATCTTTGTACTGAATGAAGTTAACTTTCGTAAATTTTAATCATATATACATATACTCGATGAATTCAAAGAAGTGCGATCAGGCTCGATGCCTGGGGGTCCTAAAAGAGAATGCCGACGGAGCAGTTTTTTTCATTAACCACACGCACATGTGAAGGACCAACAATAAACTCTACTTTGTGTCAAATCTGTTCACGTCAGGGACGGGACAAATACTTTCAAATTAGATATTGTGCTGATACTTTTAGACAGGAACGAGATGGTAAACCTAGCTATCTTTTCAGTCAAATCTACCCGCGGTAAAAAGTCAGTTAAAATTCGGCAATTTTTATGACTCTTTTGACTTGACCAGCAAATTCCAATTTTGCTGACTGGATTGGAATTTCTTTTATTTATTATGAACAAGGGAGGAAACAGTTTTGCAATATCATCAGCCTTCATTTTCTCATTTACACAGACTTTTTATTTTCGTGCAATATTTATTTGCCGACAATTTTTCTTAAGGACAAAGAAAAACTGGATTTTCTTTTATAACTGCCGACTAACACCTTTTCCAGCAGAGGAATCATTAATATTTACGAATCATCATTTAGTCTGGCACAAGGTCAGAAGTGTTGAGCATCAGCGGATAAATGAACTTGCTACAAAATCGTCTGCGAGACTTGCTTGCTAACCATTGCTTCATGGCGATGATTGATGTATTTTCTGAATTTTCCTTAAACCTGGCACAAGACAGTGGTTAGTGAGCACAATTGAGAAACGAACTTACAGTCCAAATGTCTCTACAATAAGCGCCTTCCAGAAAGATTTTACAAGCAGAATATATTCTATCCAGGCAACAAATTGGCCTAATTGACGGTCAAGTCACACTGAAAGCACCGGTTCTCATCAAATCACCAAAGTTAGACAACGATGAACCTGTTGAGAACTTTAAATGGGTGACCACTTTGTAACTGCAGATACTGAAAGCAACTCGAGGCTTGTGTGTCAGACGAAGTAAAGTTTAACAAATAACAATTTGGCCTGATTATTTCATTGTCCGTTTATTGTTGGTGGAATCACAGAAAACTTTTCTTCTCTTTCAAACAAATTTCAACACCTTTTTTTTTCTCTTTTGTACTTTTCCTCCGTTAAATAAAGATACTTTTTTAAAGATCAGATAACTGGAAAATGGCACAACACTTTGAGGATTTTTCTGTTTCAATTCAGTTATTTATTAAGGCCTTTTCATATCTTCTGCTTCTTTCTCTATTTCACCCTTATTCATGCAACCCAGTTGGTTTGAGTTGTTGAATACACCGACTGCATCTCTGCAGATGGATAACCCCCACACACCAAAAGCGTGCCCTGAATATGACACTAAACAATCTGATGGTGAGGCTCCAATCCTAGAGCTTTGGGGAAGATGGCGTAACCGTTATTGCCATTGCTCCTCAGGTCCACTCTGACCCGGAGTGGTAGCACCTAATAAGGTCCTACCTATAGGTTAAATAGAAATGTTAGATATTTTAAGTGTGGGCAACTAAATGACTGGTGTTTAATTGAATTGTTACTGTTGCATAGCAATACTTGAAACCATTTGACTGTGTGCCAAAAAAAAATGAGCTTAGGCTCATTTAAAAATGTTATCAACAAAATGTTTCCAAATCCTATTAATATATCTGTATAAACAGCATTTGTTATGAATTGTTTTTTTTATTATGGTGTTTGTATAATTATCTTAAAATAATTCTTCATGTTACAGATCAACAATAGCCGCATTGTTTTGTTTTATAGCCAACAACTATTTTGTTTATTTTTCGTGTTCCTTGATTTTAAACCTATCAGGTAGTGTAATGGTTAGCAAGCTAGACTAGCAAATCTTGGGCACCCCATTCATACGGCCTTGTACCATATTGGAGCAAAACGCTTAGTAAATTATAACTATTTTGTTTATTTTTCGTGTTCCTTGACTGTAAACATATTTCATGGTGAAAAAAAAACTCAGACCGCTAGAATATAGAAAAGAAGGAACAGGTCAACAAAATATGGTCAGAAAAGAATCGATTTGTCAACAATTGCTGTAGAAGAGGGAAACCTTTTCTTTTTAGTATTATTTTCATGTTCTCTTGGATCTCCTTAGGTGATATGACCTTCATACTTAACTCGTAGATGATACTATTTACCAACCCCTCCGCTCAGGCAGGATATGACACAAGGTCAATTTTTAAGCGGAGTTTAACAGGTTTGAATTCAGAGTTTTCCTTCTCCTAGACTAGTTGCCTAACCAAGGCTGAAGAACCTAGTCTGTCCTACTATTTACCCATAGCTGGAGGGAGAATAATTGGATTCATACCTTTCCCAAGGGTATTAGTGCTATGTGAAATGCAATCGTAGATGATTGCACACTGACAGGCGAGGTTATCCTTTTTTGCCAGTTAATTTCACTGAAATTTCTTTTTGCCAGTTAATTTCACTGAAATTTCAGATTTCGCAAGAGAAAATATGAAAGTGTCTTGAACATTTAAATTTTCACTGTAATTAATTAAATGAGTTGGAATGCATGTGTATTTTAAGATAATATTTTAAACAGGACCTCAGTGCCACTGAAGTTGTTCACAGAATCTAGAAAATGTAAGGAAATGAAATAATATCTGACTGGACTGCCCAAAACTGGTTTATGCGTTTTAAGGGTGATAATTTATCATATTTACCAACCCCTCTGCTCGGGCAGGATATGACACAAGGTCAATTTTTAAGCGGAGTTTAACAGGTTTGAATTCAGAGTTTTCCTCCTCCTAGACTAGTTGCTGAAGGCTGAAGAAATCAGTCTGCCCTACTATTTAAACATAGCTGAAGGGAGGATATTTGGATTCATAACTTTCCCAAGAGTATTAGTGATATGTGAAATGCAATCAGTCTTGTCCAGGATTTGAACTCGTGTCGCCGTGTCTATTTCCTACGACAATAACCATTACACCACGGGTGATAATTTATAGATGTTAAAATGAAGAACTGAATGACACAAGCATCAGCTGTCGATTACGATGATTTGAAACGGAAGAAAGAAAATCCAATCAGCAGCATCTCAGAATTTTTCGGAAAAGCTGGTTTCATCTAAAAGATTCCATATATGGAGTATTACATAATTTTTAAAAATATACAAGAGCTCTCGTTGGTATTTTGTATGGCTGGTTTCATCTAAAAGATTTCATATATTGACTGATTTCTGAACAAACATTTTTTTTTTGCGTATAGTCTTATCGAATAGAAAAGATTGAAAATTTATTTTTATTTTGACGGATGGATATGACCCCGCCAGGTGGAATAGGAGAGAAAGAGTTGGCGACACTCCAGATCTCCAGAAAATAAAGCTTCATCTTCAGATGAAGATTAGTGTCATAACTGGGGCATCCATTTGGGCTTAACGGGGTCTCTCACTCTTTTACGGGGGATAAAACGTATTCTAAGCCCACCCAATTTGGCAGGTATGTAAATTTAGCGGAAACTTTGTAATTTAAGCCCTTACATCTTTGGCAAAAATTTATAAATCACGCCCCCGCACAGAAAAAGATGAGTACATTATATATATATATATATATATATATATATATATATATATATATATATAGTGTGTGTTTTGGTTTGGTTTGATGGCATATCAACTTTTGTTGGTTATTTCATGCCAAATCCATTTTATGTAAATAATCAGTTCTATTTAAAACAATTTGGTTTAGCATGAGTACACAGTTTATTTGTCAAAAACATTTTTATTTCAAACTATTCAGTTATATATAACAATTCAGTTTAGTGTAAGTACTGTTTTAGTGTCAAAAATAGTTCAATTTCAAACAATTCTGTTTAGCAAAAGCACGCAGTTTTAAATGTAAGTACAGTTTAGTTGTAAAAAAACATTTTTATTTCGCGCTATTCAGTTTAGTCAAGCAATTCTACTTTAGCTAATTCAGTTTTGTAAAAGTACAGATTTTGTTTACACACAGTTATATGTCAGAACAGTTCTATATTAAACAATTAATTTAGTGTAAATACAGTTTCAATGTCAAAAAACAGTTGTAGTTATATGTAACAATTCAGTTAAGTGTAAATACCGTTTTAATGTCGAAAAAACAGTTCAATTTCAAACAATTCAGCCAAGCACAAGCACGCAGTTCAAATGTAAGTACGGTTTAATTGTCAAAATCATTTCTACTTTAAGCCATTCAGTTTACTCAAACAATTCAGTTTAGCATAAGAATGCTGTTAGTTCTATTTAACCCATAGGTAAGGCCCTATCAGGTGCTACCACTCCGAGCCAGGTGGACCTGGGAGCAATGGCAATGAAGGGGTAATCCGGATTCACCAAAGCTCCAGTACTGCTGGAACCTCACCATCAGATTGTTTAGTGTCATAAACAGGACACTCTTACCCCTCTGCAGAGGTGCAGTCAGTGTATTCTACAGCCCCAGCCGACTGGGCAAAGTGTGTGTGTGTGTGTGTGTCTGTCTGTCTGTCAATGTATCGGGGTGTGTGTGTGTGTGTGTGTGTATACACATTTTTATGTGTGTGTATATATATATATATCATCATCATCATCATCATATCGCGCTGGTAGCACGGATATCCCTGACCCTCTCTCGCCACTCCTCCCTATCGTTCATCGCCCTAGGTAGGTCTTCAGGACAACATCCTGTATCCTCACATAGCTGCTGAATGTACGTTCGAGCTGGTGGTCCTGCTTTTGCGCGGCCATGTGTGGGTATCCATAAGAGTACATCTCTTATGAGTTCATCTCTGCTTCTCCAGCAGTGTCCTGCATGTCTGGTTCGTCTAACTTGAATAGTTTTCGTGATAGGGGGCAGGTGGCCGTACAGTTGGTGTCTTGTGGGGTGTTGCTGCCAGGACTTGTTCAGGATTGCACGCAGCATTCTTGTGTAATTGCCATCTAGCTTCTTCTCCAGTCGTTTTGTTAGCGTCCATGTAGTGCATCCATATAGCAGTATCGATGTGACCGCTGCCTGGAAGAAACTGCGTTTCATTTTATCGGTTAGGTCTGATTTCCATATAATCGATAGCCTATTGATAGCTGTCCATGCTTTCGTTAACCTCGTTTCGATGTCCTTTTCGGTTGATTCGACGCTGCTTCCTAGGTACGTGAATTTGTCTACTAGTTTAAGTGGGGTTCCTTCTAGAGTGGAGATGTCCCCCGTTTGGTTATAGCACATATATTCCGTTTTGTGTGCATTAACATAGAGGTCTATGCTTGCTGCTGCTCGTTCCAAACTATGCAGAAGTGTTTCAGCTTGGTCAGGTGTATTTGCCAGTATCGCTATGTCATCCGCGTAGTCGGCATCGGTAATTGTTGTTGCGGGGTATCTTCTGCTTCTTTTCTTCGTCAGTTCGAAGCCATTCTCTTTGATTTTGTCAATCGATGTTCTAAGTACGTAGTCTAGACAAATGATAAAGAGGTACGGGGCCAGCGTGTCCCCTTTTAGTACTCCTGCTACAATGTCAAAGTATTCTGTGTCTCCATCCGGTGATCGTACTTTTACTTTAGTGTTTCTATAGAGAATCGTTATTGCCGCTACGGTTTCTTTAGGTATGCCGTACGCTAGTAGGATTTGTTCCATCTTTCCTCTGTGAATGGAGTCGAAAGCCTTGGTAAAGTCGACAAATATTAATGTCGCTTGTAGGTTCTTTGCCCGTACACCTTCAAGGGTTCTGCGGATGGTTAATATTTGTGAGGTCGTGGATCTATTTCTTCGGAAGCCATTTTGGTTTTTTCTAAGTATGTTGTCGATTTTGGGTTCTATTCGGTTTCGTAGTAGGGCATTGTAGATTTTGGCAGCTATGGATGTAAGTGTTATGCCTCGGTAGTTTTTGGCTAATCCGAGGTCCCCCTTTTTAAGGAAGGGGAGTATGCATCCCTTCATCCATCTATCTATCGGATTTTGATTGTATACTGCGTTGCAGTGGCGGAGCAGTATGTCGTCGAATTGTCTGGTCTTCCATATATATATATATATATATATATATATATATATATATAACAAACTAGTGGTACTCGAGAATTTATAAAAACAAAAGATTAATGGAATCATCAGAAAAGCAGAGACAAAACCATTTAAAAAAATAAAAAATTGCGAGGGCCCTTTTCGTCCGGCTCTATTCATGCTGGAAGAATAATAAAAACGGGTAAAAGAAAGAAAAATAAATAAATAAATAAAATGATGAAAAACTGTCACACCAGTACTTATATACACACTATGTACATATATATTACATGGTAGTGTCTGTGACCCTTGGTTTCATGCATTTTGCATTCGTCAGACTGAGTGAGGGTTTTCAAAAAAAGACCGATTTTTATAGTTAATTTTTTGTTCGAAAAGTGTGGGGGGGGGATTTGTTTGAGTATATGAGCCCTAAGTTTGTGTGCTATTGAATGTTAATATGTTTGTGTATGCGCTGTTACTCACACGTACGTATATAGGTATGTTTGTGCATGTACGCTGGCATGTATGTTTACACATATACACACATATTTCCGCTGTCTGTTTTTTGGGAAGGGGGTGAGACGAAGGAAAGGTGATGATAAACGAATAGTTGGTCAGAAGGAATGGGGAAAATGGATTGTGACAATCAGAATTTCATTTTCTTCTACAATCCTTCCGAACTTTATGGTAGCTAAAGGTTTATTTGATGTGAAAATGTCTGTTTTATAGTTAATTTTGTTGAATGATGATGATTAAAATTAAAATCATCGCAATACATTTTTTTAGAATTTTATTCAAAAAGACATCGACACGCGGATAACGAAGGCATGGACAGCTATCGATAAACTATCGGTCATATGGAAATCAGACCTAACCGATAAAATGAAACGCAGTTTCTTCCAGGCAGCGGTCGTGTCGATACTGCTGTATGGATGCACCACCTGGACGCTAACAAAACGGCTGGAGAAGAAGCTAGACGGAAATTACACAAGAATGCTGCGAGCAATATTGAACAAGTCCTGGCGGCAACACCCCACAAGGCACCAACTATACGGCCACCTGCCTCCCATCACGAAAACTTTCCAAGTTAGACGAAACAGGCACACAGGACACTGCTAGAGGAGCAGGGGCGAGTTCATAAGTGATGCACTCCTATGGACCCCTACATATGGCCGAGCTAAAGCAGGACGACCAGGTAGAACATATATACAGCAGCTATGTGAGGATACGGGATGTAGCCCTGAAGACCTGCCAGAGGCGATGAACGATAGGGAAAAATGGCGAGAGAGGGTCAGGGATATCTGTGCTGGCGGCACGACATGATGATGATGATGGTGTGTGTGTGTGTGTGTGGTTGAATTGTTGGGTAAAATACATTTTGTAATGAATTATTATTTTTAAAATTATTGTCTTTATTTCTGGAGAATATCTACATTTTTGAGAGTTTTTACTCTGGCATGTATAAAAGATTAAGGGTATTGAAGTTGCAAGAAGGAATTTTCATTATCGTCCAATTCATCATCTAAAAGTTTGGGGGTTACAAATCCTAAAAGTTCTACGCTAAGAATCTTTGATTATTCCTCTTTTTATTCTAGTGTCATTATGTGAGTAAAAATGTTGGTGAAGAAAGGTAAAGTGTGATTTTCTAATTCATTAGTAAAATCTCTGGTAGGTTTAATATTGTTTAATCTATTTGTAATTTTGGGGAGTCATTCTGTAGATATACAAGCAATATATCTATTTAACGAAAATAGTTAGAATCTTTGGGTATTTTAAATTTAAAAGGACCAGTTTCTAGAAAACCAAGAAGGTATGCAATGACCCCACTAAGTAGCGAACTTATTGGTAAACCAGATTTTTGCTAATAAAAAAAAAGCAATACTTCGTGCATATGTGCAAATTTTAATTATTTTGTTAATTGATAAAAGGTAATGTAGTGTTTTGATTTTTTTTTTTTTTTTTTTTTTTTTTTTTTGTGAATTTCTGAACATTCGGTACATTTTTCCTAGGAGTATTAGTGCATAACGATTTCATGTCGAGACAAGCGAGATATTTGTTTTCCATGTTTTAATTATTGATTTTGTTGAAGAAATCACCACAGTTTTTGATGTCCGAATTACTAATCATGCCTAAGAGAGAAGATAACATTATTTTATATAATGATTGTGTTGTCAAAGGTTGTGTGGTATAGTATTTATGGGCAGGTAAGTTTTGGGTAACTTTTTACAATAATAACAAATGTAACAATTATGATCTTAATAGTCTTTGATTGGTTTTTATAATGCAATAATAATAGTGCTTATAATTCTTGACAATACTAAAACTATTACTTACATTTACTGGCAATACTCGTGGGTATTTATAATGCGATAATGTGGGGAAAATGAGCCTATTTACCCAACCCCTCCGCTCGGACAGGATATGACACAAGGTCATTTTTTAAGCGGAGTTTAACAGGTTTAAATTCAGAGTTTTCCTTCTCCTAAACTAGTTGCCTCACCAAGGCTGAAGAACATAGTCTGGCCTACTATTTACCCATAGCTGGAGGGAGAATAATTGGATTCATACCTTTCCCAAGGGTATTAGTGCTATGTGAAATGCAATTAGCCTGGTCCAGGATTTGAACTCGTGTAGCCGTGTCTATTTCCTACGATGATAACCATTACACCACGGGCACCTCCATTTAATGTGGGGGAAAATGATACTTACAGTCGGTAGTTGTGTTATATAATTAGTGTGGTGTCGGGAATGGTTAATGGTTGGAGTGGCAAAAAGGAAAGTATTGGAGAAACAGGTGAGATATGATGAAAGGACAAGGAGCAAGTTTTAGTGAATGATGGGAACATAAATGACAGAAATATATGAAAATATGAAAATAATTATTGTGCTTAAAAAATGAGAAGGGCGATGGAATTTAGTTTGTTTTGGTTAAGAAGTTGGGTCAATTTGGAAAGGAGATGTTTGTTTTAGTGTCAACATTTTGAGATTATCTCGAATTTGTAGATTAGAAGTGTATATTGTGATGGGTGGGTGATTATCACAAATTTTTCATAGAGGCAAATTAAGCATCTTCTTGATATTTTGTTGTAGGCGGGGGCTGATTTTAAAACTTCCCAAGTTATGATTAGTGTAATATTCTTGTATTTAAGTTTCCAAATGTTTTGTTCGAGTATTTTTCATTTCAGAACAAGAGGTTATGGGCGTATATTCTTTGTTTGAAGGTTTCCTCCGTTGCACCTATGTTGTATTTTGTCGAGTTGTTTGTCCTTACCGTGGCCTTGTATAGCACCTTTTTTATGGCAGTTTCCCTGTAGGGGCATGTTGATCCTCGACTTTATTTCTTTAAAATACAAAAATGTATTATAAAGTGGGCACAAGGCCCGAAAACATGTTGATCCTCGACGTTCTTGCAATCCGAGAGAAATTTCTTGAACCATCAGATTACTTTCATGAAATCTTTGCTAATATTATTTTTTCCGTTTTTGCTATGGGGTATGTTGAACCATATTGTTTCTTTTTTCTATAATTGTTTTAGTTTTTAGTGGAGTGTTTTCTAGTTGTTGTGTATATCCACTTTTTTTTAGTGCGTTATTGTATATGTTCTTTTTGCTATTGAATATATCGCTGTTGGGTGAGTTATCTGATAGTCTATAGCAAATGGATATTGGTATCTGTTAGACGATTGAGTGGGGGTTTGATTGGTTTAGTTCTTTGGGTTTCACCAACCTTTCTAGATTATATAACGCCAAATCCATTTTTATGAAAATAGTTCTATTTCAAACAATTCAGTTTAGGATAAGGACGCAGTTTAAATGTAAGTATAGTTTAATTGTAAAAATATATTTCTATTTTAAGCTATTCAGTTTAGTTAAGCAGTTCTAATTCGGCTAATTCAGATTAGTATAAGTACAGATTTTGTTTACACGCCAGTGTCAAAAGAGTTGAAGGTGTCTTACCCTTTGGTAGCGGTACAGTCGATGTATTCTACAACCCCAGTCGACTGGGCAAGTGGATGGTTTAAGGAAATGTGCATATAATTAGTTGTGTCGTTTTTTTTTGTTGTTGTTTTTTTGGGGGGTGGGTAACCTTTAGCAACCATAAAGTTAGGTAGGATTAAAGAAGAAAATAAAATGCAACAAAAATTATTTAGAATTTGTCAATGATTCATGTAAAAAAATTTACAAATTATATTTTTATTGTAGAAATTATTTTACGAATTATCATTTTTTTTAATTATAAAATTTGAGAATGATTCATGTAAAATTGAAAATTTGACCAATTACATTTTTATTTTACTAATTTTAAAATGACAATGAGTCGTGTTAAAAAAGCAAAAAAGTTAATTTATTTTCGCTGAGACGGGATATCGTTTTTGTACATTCATTAATAAAGCAATATTTAATGTTGTTTCACTAAACTTGCTCTGGCACAAGGCCATAAGAATGATGGTCCTATCAATGTTGAACTGGTTAGAGTACCGTTTGGCTTAACGGTTTTTAACATAATAAATGAACTTAGCGAATCAGGTTCAAATCCTGAATGAGATGGCGTTTCTCTTCTCGCAAAAAGGTATGTATCTATCAGTTATCTGGCCCAGCTATGGGGAAAATAATTGTGGGTTTTCCGCGGTAACTGGAATAGTAAAACTAGAATATTAACCATAACCCCATGCACTTTTGTTTACTTGGCCAGAAAATACTTGATATGAACGTTTTTAACCCAATTTGAGTCTTCTTTTTTTTATCCAACATGTAATACAGCAATAATAAAATTGACAAATTCAATAAAGACACTTTATGAGTCTTCTCATTGAAGAGTTCTCTTTTTATTGTTTTATGTCTGTAAATATCAAATACGATCTCGTTTGCATATAGGTCTGTTTTAACAAGTGTTTAACATTTCAATTTGAAATTAATTTCACTAAAAAAGCAACGCAATTAAAAGTAGATAGCAACCATAAAAATTCCGATAGAAAATTTTTTTTTAAATGAAAAATAAATAAATATATATATATATATATATATATACACTTTGGAAGTACAAAGATAATACGATGGGATGAGGGTTAAACAGTAGCTCATTCTTTCAACTGTGCCATGGACAACTTCGGGATGTTTGCTACAGATAGGAACGCTTGATGGGAATATTTGTTGTAGACTTCGTTGGCAGGATTCAAATGTGGATTCCATAACATTTGGTTGAGATTTTTGGCCATTTCTTTAGCTTCTTCATTCGTGTAGCCAGAATGATGGGTGAGCATCGCATTCCATTCCATTTGTTCCATTTTCAAAGCAAGCCAAACACATCCACCAACTTTGAGAGATTCCTGTTGGTAGCAGAATGGATATTCCAAGAGTGTTAACTCAAGAATATATCAGGCAAGTGTCAAAGGTTTTGTGCTGATACTTGCTACTTTGCAGTAGCGACGTAAGAATCTGTAAGAGAGAGGGAACCCAAGTTGGTAGTCGACAGTAACCAACAATTTTCTTTCCATGTCAAATAGATTTTCCATTGTAGATGCATTATCACACACATGCATGAAATCTTTGCATTGTGGAAATATGCGCTCATCAAATTTGCGAGCAATTAGCAAAGCAGCAGTGCTGACAAGTTGTAGGAGAGTCCTCTTTAGACGAACTTTAGAGAGGTAGATATCAACCAGCTTTGCAGCCAGGTAGAGTGTTTCAAGATGAAGCTCAAAGTTGGTCTGGAGTTCCACCAACCAATCCATTAAAATTGTACGCATTTCTGGTATGATGTCTGTCTGGACTCTTGACATATAATCAGGAACAATAAAACGAGAAAATCTAGTGAAAGAAGCAGTTGAGGTCGTTCATCAGAGAGGGTCACTTATTTCTGGCTTTTGTACAAGAATAATTCATTTACTTAGCTTAATTAAATTGCAGCACCAGGGTAGAAGTATGGAGTACCCAGTGAGAACTGAACTCATTAACAATGGCTTGCTAAGCTAGATTGCTGATCGTTACACAATGTTCGAGGCCGAGTTAATAACGGCTAGCTGTGTTGTAAGCTAATCTCAGTATTTTTTGATGACCTCGATCCTCACTGAGTGTAGAAATAAAGGATAATATTTCGGCGATATTTCTCTCTCTCTCTCTCTCTCTCTCTCTCTCTCTCTCTCTCTCTCTCTCTCTGTGATAGACAAAAAAGGCTGGATTTCTGGCGAGATATCAAGAGACAATGAATAAAAAAAAAAATTAAAAGACAGGTATTGAAAAAATTGCGATAAATTGTTTGAGAGAGTAAGCAAATAAGTGAATACAATAGAAAATATCAATGCATTAATTTTTTTAGCTGAAACTAATCAATATTTGTATAACATTTACATAAAAGACATGGCTAGTACACGAAGATAGAAATTGATAAGGGAGATAACTCGAAGCTACAGACAAAGATGAAGCAAAGGCAGAAGATAATGAATTATCTTTTAATTGTTTGTACTGATGGAACTTGTATTATATCCTCATTAAATTCTATATAAATTCTTTGCATTTCTTTCAGCCGATGAAAGTAGAACGTGGCACATGGGGAAGCCAAGTGGAATTTATTTTATCATTGGTGGGATATGCTGTTGGTTTGGGAAACATTTGGAGGTTTCCATATTTAGCTTACAGCAATGGCGGAGGTAAGTTTGTTTTCAAATATTTTGACAAGTTTTTATTATTTCAAATGATCAAATCATTTCTTGATAAAAACTGATTTTTCTCAAAAATAGATATTTTTTATCAGGCAAAAATCTCGGTTAAACTTTTTTTTTCCTCTGGTGTGTAGTGGTGGTGGGTAGGCGGGGGCTCAGTTGGATAGATTTCAAGTTAAAAGTTTGGAACTTGAAAATTTGCTGCTTTCTTGTTTCGATGTTTTTATTTATCTAACGTTTAATTTTACAATAAAAATGCATTTTACAATGATTTTTTTCACTAAAAAAAATGGAATGCTTTTAACTATAAAAATGTAAATTCTTTAAAATAAAAATGGAATACTATTTATAATAAAATGCATTAGACAATGATTTTTTTCTATAAAAAATGTAATGGAAATGGTTTCTACTTTAAGAATGCATTAGACAATGATTTTTCATGTAAAAATGCATTGGAAATGATTTTTACTCTAAAAATTCATTCGAAATGATTTTACTATAAAAATGCATTGGAAATTATTTCTATTTTAAAAATGTATTGGAAAATGAATTTTACTATAAAAATGTATTGGAAATGATTTTTACTATAAAAATTCATTGGAAATGATTTTTTACTATAAAAATACAATTGGAAATGATTTTACTATAAAAATTCATTGGAAATGATTTTTACTATAAAAATGCATTGGAAATGATTTTTACTATAAAAATGTATTGGAAATGATTTTTACTATAAAAATGCATTGGAAATAATTTTTACTATAAAAATGCATTGGAAATGATTTTTACTATAAAAATGCATTGGAAATAATTTTACTATAAAAATGCATTGGAAATGATTTTTACTATAAAAATGTACTGGAAATGATTTTTACTTTATAGTAAAAATCATTGGAAATGATTTTTATTATAAAAATGCATTAGAAATGATTTTTACTATAAAAATACATTGGAAATGATTTTTACTATAAAGATGCATTGGAAATAATTTTACTATAAAAATGCACTGAAAATGATTTTACTTAAAAATGCATTGGAAATTATTTCTATTTTAAAAATGTATGGGAAAATGAATTTTACTCTAAAAATTCATTTGAAATGATTTTACAATAAAATGCAATTGGAAATGATTTTACTATAAAAATGCAATTGGAAATGATTTTACTATAAAAATGCAATTGGAAATGATTTTACTATAATAGTGCATTTCACATTTAATAATTCTACATCAAACAGTTCAATAAATGATCATAGAACAAGAGAAATGCACGTTTATTTATCCACTCTATTAATCCACTCTATTAATCCACTCAAGAAAAAAATTACCTTATAGCTATTGGTGTGCTAGACACCATATTTTTCTAGCATTGCTTGTAAGTAGAGGGGGGCGTTTCTTTTGATTGGATTTAAATGGATTAAGAATTTGTTATAATAAGTATTTAACTCGGCGTCTTTCGATGCTGTAGTCGTTAATTGTATGTGTCAGTGTTTGTTATATATTTTTCGATATCAAAAGGTTACTGGCTAACATGAATATTCTCATTCTCATGTCTTGGAACAACATCAATATTTACATTTGGAGACAAAGTCCGATGCAGTAGAGGACCTTATATATATATATGAGTGTGTGTATATATATATATATATATATATATATATGTGTGTGTGTGTGTGTGTGTGTGTGTGTGTGTGTGTGTGTGTGTGTGTGTTTATGCAGTGCTCTTTCAAACTTCATAATGCGTTGCCTGGTTGAGAATCAGGAATGTTCATCTCCTATACTGGTTACCAACTAAGGCTAAAGAACACAGTTTACTTTTCTATTTACTCATTAGGTGTGCAGGCAGCTTAGCAGCTAACATCACGCAAAATTACTTCACATTAATGTCCCTTTGGAAAGGCATGAGTCCAATGTTCCCTCCATTTATTGTTGAACCCCATTTATTGCCAATGATATAAATGATTTTGAAACTTTCTTTCAGGAGCCTTTCTTATTCCTTATGTGATTATGTTGATTATTGCCGGGTTACCGCTGTTCTTCTTTGAACTTTCTTTTGGTCAATTTGCTTCGTTGGGACCGGTTAGCGTCTGGAAAGTTTGTCCACTTTTTAAAGGTAAGACGCACATTTCTTTCAATAATTTAACTACATTAAATTTTCCCTTGTTTGAATGCAAACAAAAAAAAAAATGGTATATCGTGGTGGACATTTTTTTTTATTAACGCAATAGTTAAAATATTTAAGAATATTTTAACTTGCGTTAATAAAAAAAATGTCCACCACGATATGCCATTGTTTTTTTTTTAATAAAATAATTTGCAACTTTGATAGTGCAGGGAGATGAGTTCCCGCTCACCGTGAACACAAGAAATTATTTCTCATTGGAAATAACAATTAAATGCCAGTTTTAGATTCTTGATTATTTATTTCAATAAACAGGATATGACTCAACATTTAACGAATACGTTTAAAGTCAAACTTTTGTTACCACTCGTCCCAAAAATTATAAATATTAAAATTTTTTTTTGCACTATGGAAGAACAAAAGGGACAAAAATGTACGCAACAAATTCTTGGTTTATTTATTTCTATTTTACAGATGAAGATTTATCACTTTGATTTTAGCATCATGTCCACTCGTATAGATTTATTTTCGGCCGAAATGTTCATTGGACGTTTAGATTTCGATTTGTGATTCTAATATTAATAACTTTTACACACTAATAAAGTTTAAAGTTATCATTCATATCAAATAGTAGTTTCCCTTGTCGGCTGGAGGTGGTGGGGCTGTAGAATACACTGACTGCAGAGGGGTAAGATCCCCACCCCCAAAGAGTGCCTTAGATATGACTGGCTCAGTCAGCTGGGGCTGTAGAATACACTGACTGCACCTCTGCAGAGGGTTAAGATCCCCACCCCCAAAGAGTGTCTTAGATATGACTGGCTCAGTCAAATACATTGACTGCACCTCTGCAGAGGGGTCAGATCCCCACCCACAAAGAGTGTCTTAGATATGACTGGCACAGTCAAATACATTGACTACACCTCTGCAGAGGGGTTAGACCCCTCCCTACCCAACGAGCACTGCACCTTTGAAGAGTGGTAAAACCCCGTCCAACGAGTGTCCTGGATATGACTAGCCCAGTCGGCTGGGACTATAGAATACACCGACTGCATCTCTGCTGGGGAGTAAAACCCCACAACGAGTGCCCTGTATATAACACTAAACAATCTGATGAGGTTCCAGTAGTGCTGGGGCTTTGGAGAATGCAGAGTACCCCTTCATTGCCATTGCTCCCATTTCCACTCTGGCCTGGAGTGGTAGCACCTGATAGGGCCCTACCTATGGGTCATCATCATCATCTTGTGCCATCAGCACGGATATCCCTGACCCTCTCTCGCCACCTCTCCCTATCGTTCATCGCTTCCGGCAGGTCCTCAGGGCTACACTCCGTATCCTCACAGAGCTACTGTACGTAGGTTCGAGCTTTCGCCCTGCTTTTGCTCGGCCATGTGAAGGGGTCTATAGTAGTATATCACTTATGAGCTCGTTCCTACTTCTCCAGCAGTGTCCTGCATGTCTGGTTCGTCTATTTTGGATATTTTTGTGATGGGTGGTTGGTGGCCGTACAGCTGCAGCTTTGTGGGTTGTTGCCTCCAGGACCTGTTCAATATTGCTTGCAGTATTCTTGTGTAGTTGCCGTCAAGTTTTTTCTCCAGCCGTTTAGTTAGCGTCCATGTAGTGCATCCATATAGCAGTATCGACACGATCACTGCTTGGAAGAAACTGCATTTCATTTTATCGGTCAGGTTGCTTGAAATAGAACTGTTTAAACATTTAAACTGCGTACTTATGCAAAACTAAATTAGCTGAATTAGAACTGTTCGATTAAACTGAATAGCTAGAAATAGAAATGTTTTTACAATTAAATTGTACGTATGCTAAACTGAATTGTTTGAAATAGAATTGTTTATTTGTATAAAAATGAATTTGTTTTTGAATAACCTACAAACGATGATGTGCCATAGAACACAAACTAACTAATTGTATTTAGTAGTTCGCACATAGTTCGATGGTTTCAAATAACTTATAATAATCGTTTGTAAAAGGAAAAAAATTATAGCTTCAAGTAAGGATTTGTAATCTAAATAATTTACAGTTATATGGTATCAAGAATTTCTATCTAATACAAATAATTTTCAAGCAGATTTGTTTGACCTACAGATAATACCATTTCGGGTATTGGGCCCGGGAGTAATTTTAATAAAGGAAGGAATAATCCAATGACCAGAAATGGAGCCTCTTCATCAGGTGTAGATTTGTATCGTATTAAAGGTACCTCTTTTTTGTGGTGGTGGGGGTGGGGTGCTTCTCGCAGGGGATACAGTTAGAATATTATAATCCTCGCTAACAGAATAAGCTTTACATTTGAAAATAGGACATACGAAAAAATCGACGGGTCTTATTGTGCTCGTGGACGCAAGGTTGGCAACTTAAGTAAAACATTAAAAAAAAAAAAAAAAAGAGAGAGAGAGAGAAGAGCAACTATATTTTTCTTAAACATTCAAAGGTTTCTCAAAATAATTTTGTATAAAAGCAAAAAGATTCTGATAGGAACTCAACGTAAATTGAATTACCATGACCAGAAATTCAGACAAACACGACGTGCAACGTACGAAACCATTGGACAGTTGCTTCGACCTTATCAGTTCTCATCAGCAGGTTATAGCGTGATCTCTCCCACTGGAGTTCGAACCAGCAATTAAATTCATAATATATAATTTCTCTATTTAAAATTTTAAAAATGTATGTATAAACTCATCGTTTATGCTAAAAAATTTAATTTTTTTCCTTTTCTAGGATTCGTTTTCAGTGATTTTAAATTCACTTTAAAAATGACCTTTTTGTTTTTTTTCCGCAGGTGTTGGTTATGCGATGGCGGCCATTTCGACAATGGTGTCAATTTATTACAATGTAATCATCATGTATTCAGTTTTTTATATGTTTGTTTCCTTCATCAGCCTCGATGGAGGATTGCCATGGGAAAAATGCAATAATGACTGGAATACCATCTTTTGTGTTGAATACAACAAGGAAGACGAAAATAACACACTCAGTGCGTATCTCAGTCATTATTATTCCTATTATTGTTGTTATTAAAGTATCGATGAACGTGTGTCTCTGTACGGGATATGTTCGGAAAACATTTGATATTAATGTAAAAATAGTCTACCTAGGACAATGGCGCCTTGCTATCTTTCAAAGTATTCCTCCAGCTACTTCTCATACTCATCTCAGCGTTACATTTTCACTTTTCAAAACGGCATGTTAATTTCTCTTTTGGGATCACCATCAGCGGCTTCGTTTACTTTAATCTCGTCCAAGGTATTTCAAGGACGGTTTTCGCTTTGGGATAAAGCAGGAAGCAAAATGTTTACTTTTGTCGGGAAGGGTTAACCGACTGGGTGATGCAATTTGCGTGTGTGTGTGTGTGTGTACGCGCATGAACTATCGGCGTTGTGAATATGCATACAATTAAATATCAGATGACCTGCCTGTATGTGTATAGTTATGTATATTAAAAAAATTGCGTGATAGAATGTGAATTTTATGTTTTTTGTCAATATTTTTAGTTCTACATTCTTTTATTAATGTAAAAGGTTAATTTCATGTTTAACAAGTTTCTGATAGCGAAATAATAAGACGACGACGACGACATATTATTTTCATCATTTTGAAGTCTCGATGAATTTTTATATTCTGCTGGAATATTTCTGAAAACTTCAAGAAATTATCAGAACTTCAAATTTCTAATTCTGATAATAAAGAAGAAATTTGTTCAAATGACGCAAGAAGTGAGTTTTAAAAATGGAGGAGATGGCTGGTTCTATTTTACGGCATATCAGCCCTTGTTTAGTTTTTTTAATGCAAGATGTATCCATTCATGTGTGTGTGTGTATACGCGCATGCGCACTTGTTTAACAAGTTTTACAAGAGTTTCTAAGAGCAAAATAAAATTTAAGAAAACTTGACAAGTTAATTTCATAACGAGAGATCGATGAATCTATATTTTTGTCTCGTTTTTTCTTTCTTAGAAGTCCTTCAAAGGGTGTGTCCAGAAAAATTGTTGACGGCGAATCTCACTGAAGCAGCAAAGAACCTATCGTATTGTGGCTATGACAATTTTACAACTGCTTCTCAAGAATATTGGACGTGAGTAACAAATTTCAAGTTATTCATATTTATTAAACTTATATTCGTCCGACATAAAGACCTAATAAGGATTGGAAGATTGTGTTGCGCCAATTTCTTTACCTTTAAAATTAGCGTACGAAATCCTGTCGTTTAGGAAAGGTTGAAACATTAAGCTCTGATACTAAGAGAGTGGGGAAGGAGATGGGCTACACCTCAAGAACGGGCCTCTCTCTCTCTCTCTCTCTCTCTCTCTCTCTCTCTCTCTCTGAACGACTAATCTTTACTAATCTTAGTTTGGTACGGTATAGTGGCAAATGATGCAAGAAGATTATGTTGCACCAACTTTCCATATACAAAGGTCTGTGTGGCCTAGAAAATCCGCATTTGAAATCATGGCTTTAACTTTGGATTGAACCATAAGTACAGTGCGAAATACATAGATTTCAGTAGGTGATATGGATATATCAAAATATTTTCGCATGTTAATTAACTGAGGATTTATTGGGAACAATTAAACCCCAACCCACCCACCTCACGGGCATACACACCACCGGAATGTAGGAGGAGATAATTCTTAGATTTAATCTCCGTCGACCCATACAAAATACCAACGAGAGCTCTTGTATATTTTAAAAAATTATGTAATACTCCATATATGGATTCTTTTAGATGAAACCAGCTTTTCCGAAAAATTCTGAGATGCTGCTGATTGGACTTTCTTTCTTCCGTTTCAAATCATCGTAATCGACAGCTGATGCTTGTGTCATTCAGTTCTTCATTTTAACATCTATAAATTATCACCCGTGGTGTAATGGTTATTGTCGTAGGAAATAGACACGGCGACACGAGTTCAAATCCTGGACAAGACTGATTGCATTTCACATATCACTAATACTCTGGGGAAAGTTATAAATCCAAATATCCTACCTCCAGTTATGGGCAAATAGTAGGGCAGACTGGGTTCTTCAGCCTTGGTGAGGCAACTAGTCTAAGAGAAGGAAAACTCTGAATTCAAACCTGTTAAACTCCGCTTAAAAATTGACCTTGTGTCATATCCTGCCCGGGCGGAGGGGTTGATAAATATGATAAATTCTCACCCTTAAAACGCATAAACCAGTCTTGTTTTATTTCCGTATACTCCTAAATTCTGTGAACAACTTCAGTGGCGTTGAGGTCTAGTTTAAAATAATACCTCCAAATTTCCAGTTCTTCTCTCCATTATTATAATGTCTGAAACATAAGGTTTGTTTACACATGGTTTGATTTCAGTTTCTTTGCTTAATGGCATATCAACCTTTGTGGTTTATTTACTTCCAAAGCCGTCTTTAGTGAAGAGCTGTAGCGGTGCAATTTAATTAATAGCTGAGGGTGGACAATTGGGTTCATATCTTTCCCAAGGATATTAATTCGAAAGTTAACCTATAACGTAACAGGAGTTTCAAGTCACTTGGATGCGGCACGTTAACCATTACTCTATGGGGACGCCTTCTTAGATATGATTTATAAAGATAAAACCAGCCAAATGAAAATAGCACAACGTAGCGCAATTTTTATGAGAGTAATATACTTAAAATTTTCTGAGTAATTTCCAGTCTAGTTTGCAATTGAATAATAAATTTGTGGGGTCAGAATTCGTGCTGAACAATTTTAACCATGCAACTTATCAATATAAGGGAGATAACTGTGAAATTCTTATTAGATATTTTTTGCTATTTTCTATATAGAACCCTGAGTATCATCATGGATCACTGTTATAATAGAAATAAAACCGGTTCACACTTATATATAATCTTAAACAAAAGGTTACTGAAGGAGAAATAACCAAAACGGAGGTTGGAAATAAAATGGAAATCTTTATTACATTAACAAAATACAATACTCGCCAGTGGCATGAAAAAGGTAAAGCATTGTTCGTGGTGACTACTTAGCATAATACACCCCCTCACAATAGTGTCCAACGTATTTATCAGGAATGGGAAATACTCATTAATGTTCATAGGTATGGTGTATATATATATATATATATATATATATATATATATATATATATATATATATAATTAAATAGGACAGATACTTTGCATATGCCTATTCTATCTTTGATTCGTTCGACTTTATATGAGTCATTTAACTTGGGAAACGGACGTCGCCTTCCTAAATTCATATAATTCAAAAATCAAAGGCTGATACGAAGACTTACACTGATCAATGATAGAAAAAGCAGAGACAAAGTTTACAAGAAAAAATACTACACACACACATATATATACGCACACACAATTAAAAATTTACCTTATTTAATAACTCCCAGTCGTTATTTCACTATTTTTATTCCCGATTACATTTTAATTCGTGGTGAATTTTTTGTGAAAATTTCAAGTTATTCTTTTGATTCTTTGCAGAAATGTTGTCCTTCGTCTGCCTGAAGCCGGTGGAATTGGTGACCTTGGACCAGTTAGCTTGAAGAACGTCCTCTTTCTTCTTTTTACATGGGTTATCATTTATTTTTGTCTGAGAAAAGGAGTTAAAAGCTCAGGCAAGGTGATTAATGATTTCCTTCTTTCAAGGAAACTTTTTTGATTTAAAAGAAAAAAAAAAATGCCACTACAGTGGAATTAACTCGAAACCAGTTTGATACGATCCATCTTGGTCAGTGTAGAAAGAATCCCCTCCTCATGATTGAAATGTGAAATCTTAGGCTAGTCTTTCTTTCTTTCAACGCACCTTTTTATTTTTTTTTTTTATTAAATATAAAAAAAAAAGATCTGCAGTGTCTATATTAGAATTAAACTTTTTTTTTTCTCATTTCGGGACAATCCGTGTGGGTCTGTCCAATTACAGAATGCCCTTTCCCTATCGAAATCTTAGATTGGTGTTAGTTAAGTTTCTCTATCAGAAAAAGCTTTATCAAATCTTTCATTTGTTTATTTATTCAGAACAAAGCAAGCAATAATTGGATTCATGCCTTTCTCAGGAGCATTAGTACTTAATGAAGTGCAAGCAGCCTCGTCCAGATTTGAACACTGGTCACCGATTCTTTTTCCTTCGACGATAACCGTTGTGTTTAGTAATTATTTTATTAAATAAATACAAAGCTTAACAATGTTGAGAAGGCATTAAAAATAAAATAAATTACTAGAAAAGAAAAAAACGAATTAATTTGACTGATTGATTTTTCGATTAGCATTGTTGTTTATTTCCAAACGAATATTCTTCTTCGATTTTTCTGAAACAGAGTAAAATTGATATTGTCAAAAGTTGAAAGCTATTTGATCCAATAAACGACTGGAAAAATTCAAGTTTAGTCATTAAACAAATGAAAAAGAATTTATCTTCAAAGAGTTTTTCACCCTGAAGAAAGCAGCATTTTAGCAAGGGCAATTCACCCATCTCTATGTTGTAAATTTTGCTGATAAAGTAAAAAGGTTTTTTATCATAAAGGGTTTTAGGACTATTATCTTCATCTTTATTGTTATTTCAACAACGTTTCGGTCGATATGTCCTCCGGCCTTCTTCAGGTGTTTGTTGAACTCGGGAACCTACACGGATCTTCAAACTACGTCCTTTATTAAATCCAGCGGGGGGTCACCTGTTCTGATTCCGTTCGATATGACCGGGTACAGGTGTTAAGTATTTATGTATTGTTACTCGCCAGCAGTCAGGATTGAACCAGCAACCTCCAGATTATTGTCTCCTTAGAAGCTTAGGGAACCAACGCCTATAACTGTTACACCATGTGTCCAGCAGACAATCATAAAATAGAACTGTTTTGACATTGAAACTGCGTACTTTTGCTAAACTGAATTGCTCGAAATAGAACTGTTTTGAGATCTAAACTGCATACTTCTACTAAACTGAATTATCTGAAATAAAACTGTTTTGACATTAACTCTGTGTATTGCCCAGTCGGCAGGGGCTGTAGAATACACCGACCCTCCACCAACGGGTCTCCTGGATATGACACTAAACAATCTGATGGTGAGGTTCCAGTGATGCTGGAGCTTTGGGGAATGTGGAGCACCGCTTCATTGCCATTGCTCCTAGGGCCATTGTGGCCCGGAAGGGTTGCACCTGATAGGGTCCTATTTATTGGTTAAATAGAACAAAACTGAATTGTTTGAACTAGAACTGCTTGATTAAACCGAATAGCTTGAAATAGAAGTGTTTTTGACAATTAAACTGTGTACTTACATTTAAACTGCGTACTTATGATAAACTGAATTGTTTGAAACCGAGCTGTTTGACTAAACTGAATAGCTTGAAATAGAAATGTTTTTGACAATTAAACTGTACTTACATTCAAACCGCTAAACTGAATTATTTGAAATGGAACTTTTTTTGACATTGAAACTCTACTTACACTAAACTGAATTGTTTAATATGGAACTGTTTTGAAATTTAACTTTGAAAATCTATACTTATGCTAAACTGATTTAGCTGAATTAGAACTGTTTGACAAAACTGAATAGCTTGAAATAGAGATGCTTTTGAAAAGTAGACTGTGTACTCATGCTACACTGAATTGTTTGAAATAGAACTGATTATTTGTATAAAAATTGTTTTGGCGTTAAATAAAACCTACAAAGGTTGATTTGCCATAAAACCCAACCAACCAACTAAAATAAAAGTGAGATTTCGAGGAATTTGTGTATCCAACTTTAAATTATTACAGCTGGGAAAATATTTTTAAAAATAAGCTTAAAATTGTAGAAGAAAATCAAATATTAACGGACGAGATTTGTCAGCAATCACTTTGTGATCGACAACCTAGAAGATGGATAGAAGCAAAATAAAATAGACAAATGAAATATGAACAAAAGTAGGTTTCTTGGATTTTTGTCTTTTTTAGAGGTGAGGATGAAGGTTAATGGGATATCAACCATCGCGGGTTATTTAATGCCAAACTCATTATTTTAGAAGAATGATACCTCCAATATCTACATACATGCGTTTCTTTTTTGAGCTTTTGTTTTGTTTTTCTCGTAGAAAATCCATAGTATTCAGACGTTTTCATGATAACTATTATTGACTAAGCACAAGGCCAGAACTACAGTCACCCAGTGAAAATCAAACTTACTAACAATGGTCTGCAAGCCTAGCGAGCTAATTCCATTTAGCAAAGTGCTCTTATAAAAGACCTGAGTAAACTCACTGATCAATTCGGAGTCCCTAAAATGTTGATACAAATGCGTGTTCACGCATAAGAAAGCAAGATAGAACGAATAATAATACACAGCGAATTACCCAAAAAACTGAGGAAAGTTTAGATTTAGCACAAGGCCAGATGTATGGAGACCCAAGTGTCGATTAAATTCGTTACCTGGCTGTAATTGGTCAGGAAGACGAGCTTGTTGTCCATTACACAACAATGAAATCCTCAGGTTTCTGTCTGGAATTTGCTTTTTGATATTTCAGCAGAAATCAAGATTTTGATGGTTACAAAGAGACATGCTATCTCTCTTTCTCTCTCTCTCTTTTGAAGGGATATACTGATTCAAATTGATCTCCCCACCCCCATTTTTCCATTTCGAGACACTGCTTGAGAGGTGCGATGAAGTTTGTGGAATGTCATAAATTTCAAGCACCCGTTTCATTACCAATTTGTTATGGGTATATAAATACTGGGGATGGGGAAAAAATGTAAGGATTGATTTGAAGACGTTGCAAATGTTTTATTCTATAAGTTAGATTTATTGTAATCGATTTTTTTCTCTTTGTTCTCGTTTTAATCATTGTCAAATAAATCCTATCGAATACCTTAGTACCTGAGACATGTGTCCCAGGAGGAGGCCAGAGTATCAAGACATTTCCAGGGGAGGTACAGTTAATACTCTGCAGTGTCACCATCTTCAAGTACCCGTTTCATTACCGATTTGTTGTGGATAAGTACCCGGAATGAACTGAAGGGAAAATTTTCATTTATCGATACAAATTAGAAGATAAACAGTAACATTGCCTAGGAGCAATGGTTATTTCTTTTGGAATAAGTTCAATTTTCCAGGGTCTCCTAACATTTGTTGCCAAATATCAGAGTTAACATTTTATTTGGTATTGACTGTTCGTTACTGAATTTTTATTTTATCTTTTTTTTTTTCACTTAGGTCGTTTACTTCACAGCGACGTTTCCATACATCATGTTGATTGTACTTCTAATTCGTGGTGTTACATTAGAAGGTTATTTAGAAGGAATCAAGTTTTACATTATTCCAGAATGGGATAAGATCCTAAACATTAAGGTAAGTTGCTTGGAATTTTTTAAATTTTTTTCTCTGATTTCAATTTACAAAAATCAAAAGTTCTGTGAGTGTTTTTTCCTTCCCTCTCTTGTGTGTGTGTGTGTGTGTGTGAATTTGTGTATATGTTGATGTGAGTGAGTGTGTCTATGACTCTGTGCGATCAGTTGCTAGAAAAGTCATCTTTTTTTTTTTCTTTAGATTTGCGTGTAATTCAGACATTTTAACAATTTATCCCGTCACTATTCCAAATAAATCAATTTAATGCTTTTCCTTCGTTAAGTTTCGGGCTTGTATACATTTACCAACCGCTTCGAATGGGAAGGATATGACCCAAGGTCAATTTAAAGGGGAGTACAGCTGGTTTGAATTCTGTTTTTTCTTCTCATAACCCAGTTGGCGTACCATGGCTAAAGAGTCTAGTCTGGCCTACAATTTACTCATAAGTGGAGGTAGAACAGATGGATTCATGCCTTTCCTAAAGCATTAGCGCGAAGTGAAACACAGACTGCCTCATCCAGGATTCGAACTCTGCTTGTGTTCATTTCCTAAGTCAATAACTGTTACGCTATGTGCCTCTACTGTATCATTCTTCCAAATAAATCAACTTGGATTTCCATTCATTATGTTTGTGGCTTAACCAATTGCAACCGATTCCAGATTTGAACTTCTAGTCAGCCTTGACGAAGTTTTTAAAAAAATGACGTCGGCATGGGTTGATTTTTTTAAAAGATTTAAAAAAATAATAATGGGGACGATGAGGAATATAATGTGTTACACACAAAAGAAAATGGAAATGTCTTTTTGAGAACTTGTATTTAAACTTCTTTGTAACCTTAAAAAGTATAGTTATAGACAGTCCAATCTGCAATGATTGCTTTCTAAGATTTTCTGGGATGGTGAGTTAAGTGCTTGAACACCTCATCAATTTAAGGATAGCCGACTTGAACTCTCTCGGTTTAGGACACACACCCAGTCTCTCATGAAATTTATCCACCAAACACAATAATTGTCGTTGATGTAGATTGTTGAAATTTCACGTTAAATTTCTCTCTCAAGGATTGTACGCCAAGAGTGTTCGTCTTTGGAAGAACGACACAGCACAAAGAAATGGATCCTTGAATGATACTAGCGCACTCTCATTTCAACTGCCAAATGTAAATTATTTGATACCCAGTAGATTTTATTTTACTTTTCTGTTTCTTTTTTCTTTTTTTTTCTTTTTTTTTTTTTTTTGATTCGATGCAAATTTGGATTGTTTTCTTGCATATCTAAAATATTGTTTTAATATGTGCATTGTTGTAATCCAAGTTTAGGACTTGAAAATCCTTTATAAAAAAAACAAAAGGGTCTGCAGATAGGCGCCCTCCCCATATGCTGTAAGGACGTACTGTGTATTAGGCTGGATTTCTAAATTAATCCCCCCCCTTGATTATAGCTATTTGCAATTTGAGCCACAGTCGTCATTTGATTGGTTCGCATTTAACAAAAAAAATGTCAGTTCTCTTCTCTCATCAAGTTTTTATTTATTGAGAATATTTTTTTCTGTTAGAAACCATGAAATGCATATCGTATTGCGATTTCACGGTTAAGAATCATCTTTAATATCGAAATTCCTTGAATATCTGGAATATAATGAGTTTAAATTCGATAATTAACACCTTAATTTCCCACACAACCCACTCTCCAAGGCTGCACCTCTTTCTTGCATTAAGGCAGTCAGGATCATGTTATTCCCTGATGTCTGTGGTATGCTAAGGGAACAAGACCATTACATCTTCACTCACTCGTACGTTGAGCCTCCATATTAAACCGATCTAATAAGTAATAAAACGTTTACGTGAACGTAGACGTTTTATGAATACTTATTAAATTGTTGGGTGTCATATTGGGTCATTCTCTTTTATGGTATCTCTGTAGGGTAATGTTTACTTGGCGAGGCCTGTCACCTCCCCAAATAACATGCGACAGGCTACACTTGGTGACACGGAATCAGCATCAAGAAATAAATCTGGATTTTGTCGAATGAATACGAAAATTTGCTTGTAGAAAGTTTAAGGGTTCCAATTGACCTCTATTTCCCATTGAATTAAAAAAAAATTTTTTTATCAAAGCTCAGGCTTTGAATTGGAAGCTGAGTTCGAGTCTTATTCGAAATAAGTTTTCTCTCTTTTACAGTAGAAAAATGAATTTTCATGTTGACTTCATTGTTATAGGTTTGGGCCGATGCTGCCACTCAAATCTTTTATTCACTTGGACCTGCCTTCGGATCTCTCATCACCATGTCAAGCTACAACAAATTCAACAATAATTGTTACAGGTAAGCGACACCAGGTCGATTTAAATTTAAGTAGTCTATTACTCCCAAGTCCTCCTCTGATTCGGAGAACCAGAATCTGTCAGGGTCTACTGATCAATTAGGGTCCCATTTATTGGTCAAACAGATCTGTTTGAAAATTATTCATCTTGGTCTTCCACTTAACTGCATCTGATGCTGAGGCTCCAATTCTGGAGATTTCGGATATGCCTCTTTATTGCTATTACTCCCAGGTTCACTTTGACCAGGTGATAATCAAGAGGACAAATTGATGTGTTTTAAAGTTATTCGCATTTGTTAGGCCTATGTACAAATAATTATTTGAAAAACAACTACACGAAAAAAATGTAAATATAACCGTACAACGAAGGCGATTCCCTAACACATTGGTGGTTTGAGATACCGTTAAAATCATTAATTCGATTAATATCTATTCCCACGGAAAACACTTATGTTGAAAAAAAAAGGCATTGGTTTTTTTTGGGGTTTTTTTTAAACCTAATGCATAAGAAAGGTTATTTTTTCATAAATAACCCTCGACGGTTTGATATTCCATTAAAAACATTCAATTAATCCATATCCTCACATTGAACAACGAGCAAAGGGATTCTAGAATGAACATGGTATTTAAATCCTCTCAGAAAAATGACTATATATATATTTTTACACACATAACATCAAAATAAAAATTGGAATAATCATGGTTTTTTTTTACAGCTCTTGAAGATTTTTCCCAGACCCGCCCATTTTTTCAATTAAAGAATTTGACTATATCGGAAAACCCTTCGCAAAAATTGAATGTGCACAATTTTCTATTCTACGTACTAAAACAAAACCTCTAAAAATTCCCAAACGAAAATATTTCCCAAAATTTCAAAATATTTTTTTCAACAATAATCAATTATACTGATTTACGATTTTATGCCAAAGATTTGACAACAAACGTTGAAAAACTTTAACAACTTTGGAATCAAAAACAGTCACAAATTCTTCAAAAGAATTAAGAATTTAATTAGTAATAAAAATAACAATAACCACATTAATTCTAGTACTTAATGTTTACGCTATCAGTATCTGTATTGTAATAAAAAAAATACGTGGATAAGACATCAAGATCAATCCCAAACCGAATTTATATATATATATATATATATATATATATATATATATAATTACATTTCGTCAACAATGATGGCTTTAGTATTAAATAACCCAGCAAGTTTGATATCCCTTTGAATAAAGAAACCACCCAAATCAATATATATATATACATACACACACATATATAAATACATGTACATATTAGCACATTATATATCACTCACATACACATATATATGTGCTATATATATATAGTGACAAAAATTATTTCGTGAGTCAGGAACTAACCTACTACACTTTCGCCTTAGCGGCTCATCAGGGTACCTTGTAGCTTAGCAGCAATTACGGTGGTTTTTTTTCTTTGACCAATCAATTGCGTATCTATTAACTTTTCAAATGATATAAGGTTGGCCTTTTTTTTCGTATATATATATATATATATATATATATATGTATTTTCCCCTCTAGACAGTGATTCGTTGGATATTTTTATCTTCGAATTACTTACGGTTTTTTTCCCTTACCGTAAGTGCTATTATTCAAAAGGTTATTTGAGATATATATATATATATACATATACATATATGGTGGTGGTAAATCCCCGTGGCTAACAGGCCGGATTTCAACATCGTCGTGAGTTTACTTTCCGACTACTAAGTTAGAAAGTAGTGGTAATATTTCAATGGGTTAAATATCAACACTTGTTCTTTTACAAGGACAACGTTAAAAACTTTCTAACTTAGTAGTCGGAAAGTAAACTTACGACGATGTTGGAATCTAGCCTGTTAGCCACGGGAACTTACCACCACTATATATATATATATATATATATATATATATATATATGGTTTCTTTGTTCAAGGGATATAAGACTTGTTGGTTTATTTAACACTAAAGCCCTCCTTGTTGACGAAGTGTCGTGATACACAATATTTAGTGACACAATGTCAATTTAATAAGCGGAGTTTAACAGGTTCGAATTCAGATTTTTCTATCTCTAAGAACAATTGCCAAACTTAGGTTAAAGAGCCTTGTCTGCCTTACTATTTACCCATAGCTGGAGGAAGAATAATTGGATTCATGCCTTAGCATTTACCCATAGCTGGAGGGAAAATAGATGCATTACTTTCCAAACAGTTTAGTATTGTGTAAAATGTAAACAGCTTTCTGCCTGTTTTTGAACTCGGGTCAACATATCTATTTCCGACTACGACGATAAACATTACACCATGGACACCTGTGTGTGTGTATATATATATATATATATATATATATATATATTGTGTGTGTGTGTGTGTGTGTGTATACTTTTGTATATATTTATACCAAACGGTGTAAACCAGGTTCCGTATGGAACAAAATAGCTTTAGGATGTCCTGTTTGACGTAAAACGTTGCAAAGAGGACATCTCAAAAAATTAACAGGAAACTTTTCCTCCCTAATTTGTTTATATTCTGAAGTTTTGGTTCTTAATCGAAGTTATTCCACTGAAAATTTTCCAGAACAATCCATAACAAAAATATTAAATGTAGGGATCCCAACAGCACATATCAGCCATTTATTCATTTTATAAAATTGTGAAAACTGATCGTATTATTATTTTGAATTTTCTAGAGACGCTTTGTCAGTGGCGATCATTAATTGTTCTACAAGTGTCTTTGGAGGATTTGTGATATTTTCAGTTCTTGGTTACATGTCCTACATAACTGGCCGGCCTGTGAAAAATGTCGTTGATAGTGGTAAGTATTGGAGATTTCGGCTTTTTATTTTTGCTTATCGTTTACGTGACAAAATGATATATCAATCCTTTCAAATTGATTACGGTAGAAATATTTCCGATCTTTTGTAGAAATAATGGCTCGAGTGAGTTGCGATAAAAAGCAACTAAAATTAAGATGAAAAATGCTAATAAATAAATTAATAACAACTGCTAATGCTTCATCTAAACATACAAAAATTGATTCAATATCAATTTTGTGGGTGTATGAAGACAATAATATGGCGCTATTAAATCTGAGATGAGAATATTGGGTAGATTTACAGGTTTTATTTGGATGTCTGTGACATTCCTTTCTTAGCGTAATTCGGAAGTTCTGCAAAACTCAAATTTAACTCGAAAGAGGAATTATAATATCTGATGGCTCAAAATACCAAAGGATATAAAAGTTTGCCGACCATAATCGAGGGCGACCTAAAAACTCCCTTTTTCATTAACTACTACACCAAGATGTAAAGGGGGGCGCTACTTCTTTTTCCTGGATTGCTCCACTTACCTTTGATTCGTACCTGAGTGTTCAGCAAGGAGGCATGAAGTACCTTTTTTTTTTGTCTTTGGTTTTGAATTATGTTATGTGGCATAAAAGAACCCTAACCCCATTTAAGCTGAGAATCTGACCATATTTGTTGGCGTATAACTTCCCAACGCAAAAATTAAAATTGTTTAAAATTACAATAAATGCATAAAAAGAAATTTGTTTTAAATTCGACCAAACAAGCAAGATAAATGAAATATAGGAGATTGAAATCAGTTTTCTGACCATCTTTTTTGGCTGGGTGGAACCGTTCATAGGAAATTAAATGAACAGATTAATATATAGATAAATAAAACAGACAGTTGTCGCTAAATAACAAGCCGGAGACACTCGTTGTAGTTAAGAATGACTAAGGAAAACTGGAGGTCCAAAGTCTTGGAGGCATGCACTGAGCGACCGGAAATTGATATGTTTCTGCTCTCAACACGACAGGCGGAAGTGAAGGGACAACTTGCGTACTTTTCAAACTGAAACTGTCTGATTTCTCATTCCCACTATATGTCGTTTGCATTTTTATCTAGCCAAAGTCGTTGTTTCATGTTTCGATACCCGCTTTCTTTCTCCTGGCAGCTACTAGCTACCTAGTAGTAAATAAAGATTTGGTGTATGTTTAACAGAGTTTTGCATTTGTCAACTTGTTACCACGGTAAGGTCACAACGGGGTCCAAAGTCTCTTTAGTACCGCTATGGTACATGGCGTTGTACGTCGACTGAATTTTTGCAGCCAAATTTTTTAGCCAAAGTCGTTGTCTCATGTTTCGATACCCGCTTTCTTTCTCCTGGCAGCTACTAGCTACCTAGTAGTAAATAAAGATTTGGTGTATGTTTAACAGAGTTTTGTATTTGTCAACTTGTTACCACGGTAAGGTCACAACGGGGTCCAAAGTCTCTTTAGTACCGCTATGGTACATGGCGTTGTACGTCGACTGAATTTTTGCAGAGGGTTAAGACCCCCACCCGCAACGAGGTCAGCTGTTGGTCGTGAGTGGTGACCCATAATGCTTCAGGACAGGATCCTGGTGGTTGACCAGAGTGACCCGGCAACCGAAGTGGTCACGTGATTTGCAGCACCCCACTTAGGCCCGCACTGGTTTAGACGGGTGATCGAAGAGAACCGATTTGATCAACTGGCTGGTCATGTCAAACCTGTATGATTGTCTCGACCGTGCTCTTGTGGCAAACAAGTACCAAACCCTAATTTATCTTAAAGGAGCAAGAAGGCAATAGCTAAGGGTCAGTTAGGATGAGATATCAATACTTAAAACCATTTAATCTGTGTGCAAACAAATGAGCTCTGACTAGTTTAATCCCCTTTTCGGCTGTGTTTGTAAAATGTGCCAACACCATCACTGCAGTGGAGTGAGCCCGCCTCACCAACGAGTGTCCTGATAAGACTCTAAATTGCATCAGATGACGAGGCACCAGTCGTAGAGCTTTAAGGAATGTGGGGTCCGCCATCATCGCCTTTACTCCCAGGCCCACTCAGAGTTGTAGAACCTGTCAGTTTCCTCTTTATGGGCCAAATAGAACTATTTAATCATTTTTATCCTTGAAATCAATTGTGTGCAAAAAACCGATTGATATTAGCATTTTTCAGGATTATTAATTTTTAAAAGCAACATTTTCAACCATTTAAATGAGGGCAAACAAAGGATTAATGTTAAATAGAATTATTAGTATTAGATAGAAATACTTGAAACCATATACTGAGTATGACACTAAACTGTATCTGATTGTGAGGCTTTATTCTTAGAGGTTGGGTAATAAGGCGTACGCTTTTATAGCCATTACTCCCAGGTCCACTCAAACCCAGAGTGATGGTACTTGTTAGAGTCCCATCTTGGAGTAAAATATTTCACCATTTATTAAGGATTGTTGTAATTTTTTTAAAAACCGTACAGCTGTGTTAAAATTGTATTAGATAGGAATACTTGATAAATAGAATTATTAGTGTTAGATCAAAATACTTGAAATCATTTAACTGTATGCAAACAAATCAGTTCTGGCTCGGTTAAGAATAATGTTACTTCGCTAACAAATCCTATGGGAAATACATTGTACATTCGATAAATTTAGATTATAGCGGTAATGGTTCCGATTTCAACAAATAATTTACATGAGGACAACTCGCTGCAAACACTCATGTTAATACAGATGATCACGGTTTACCAAAGAGACACATACGAGGTGCATACGATAAGTTTCCAGACATTTTTCGTATGGCCATTTAAAATTGTCGTAGACTCTTCAAAATTCACTATGTTATTGCTATACATCTTATGAGATGACTGACCAATTTTTATGATTTCAGCTTCAAATGAACAGCTACAGCAGCAATTGGAATACACCCTACTAAACCCTGATTGTCACAGCTGGTGAATTTCAAAAATACAATCTGGACGTGACGACACTTTAGAAGAACGATATGCAATAGAATTCTGTTTTAAACTTGGAAAATGCCACAGAAACGTATGGAATGCTTCAGACTGCTTTTCGACCATCTTGCATGAATCGAGCGTCAGTTTTTGAGTGGCATTAGAGATTCAAGGAAGGCAGAGAGTCTGTGAGGGGTGATGAGGGGTGTGGGAGGAGTAAGGAAGTCAATAAACCAGAGTTGATTGGCCAAAGGGTTAGGGTTACTATGTTGAGGTTTTAAGGGAGTTCTGGAAGAGATTCCATCAGAAGAGGCCAGCACTCTTCAAATCGGGTCAGTGGCATTTCCACCAGGACAATGCACCAATCCACAACTCCATCCTTGTCACAGACCAAGATGGGCATCAAGACAGTTCCTCAGGCTCCTTATAGTCCAGACCTTGCTCTCTGTGACTTTTGGTTATTCCCTAAGCTCAGAGGCTGTCATTATGAGACAATTGAAGAGATGAAAGAGGCTGTGACGAAGGTCATTGACACGCTCACACAAGAGGACTTCCATGGGGCCTTCCAGAAGTTGTTAGAACGGTACAATAAGTGTATTGTAGCCGGAGGAGATTACTTCGAAGGGGACTAGAGTTTCATGCGTGTACTGTCAATAAAAGTGCCCATACGAAAAAAGTCTGGAAACTTATGAAATGATTCTCATACTTTAAAGCCAAAGTTTTAGCCAACGAAAAAAGTCTGGAAACTTATCGTATGCACCTCGTAATTGTATTGTGAGATTTGTCCAGCAATGACATTATCATTAGACCTTTTGATAGAGGAGGTTTTGTTGCTATTATGGAATCATCTCTTATTACCAATAAAATAATGGAATAATTAAATAGCAAAAACACAAAAAAACAAATTTCTCTCTGAACCATAAATAAAAATATAGACATTTTTATAAGTCCTATAAAAAACAGTAACTAATCCCTTAAGAAGACTATTTCTGATCTTAATTGATTTTAACCCAACAATCCCTAAAATTTATCGTCTTCCTGAAACCCATAAACTTGGAATTCCTCTACTATTATTTCTAGTAATGAATCTGCTCTTAAAACATTGCAAAATCTTAAGCCAAAATGTAATCTTCTCTTTTAGGCATGATTAGTAATTCGGACATCAAAAACTGTGGTGATTTCTTCAACAAAATCAATAATTAAAACATGGAAAACAAATATCTCGCCTGTCTCGACATAAAATCATTATGCACTAATACTCCTGTGAAAAATGTACCGGATGTTCAGAAATTTACCCCCCCCAAAAAAATCAAAACATTACATTACCTTTTATCATTTAACAAAATAATTAAAATTTGCACATATGCACGAAGTATTGCTTTTTTTTTATTAGCAAAAATCTGGTTTACCAATAAGTTCGCTACTTAGTGGGGTCATTGCATACCTTCTTGGCTTTCTAGAAACTGGTCCTTTTAAATTTAAAATACCCAAAGATTCTAACTATTTTCGTTAAATAGATATATTGCTCGTATATCTACAGAATGACTCCCCAAAATTACAAATAGATTAAACAATATTAAACCTACCAGAGATTTTACTAATGAATTAGAAAATAACACTTTACCTTTCTTGGATATTTTACTAATAACAATTAACGAGAATTTAAAGTTCATAATTCCACTAATAAAATTCACCATCAACATTTTTACTCACATCATGACACTAAAATAAAAAGAGGAATAATCAAAGATTCTTAGCGTAGAACTTTTAGGATTTGTAACCCCCAAACTTTTAGATGATGAATTGGACGATAATGAAAATTCCTTCTTGCAACTTCAATACCCTTAATCTTTTATACATGCCAGAGTAAAAACTCTCAAAAATGTAGATATTCTCCAGAAATAAAGACAATAATTTTAAAAATAATAACTCATTACAAAATGTATTTTACCCAACAATTCAACCACACACACACATCATCATCATCATGTCGTGTCACCAGCACGGATATCCCTGACCCTCTCTCGTTACTTCTCCCTATCGTTCATCGCCTCTGGCAGGTCTTCAAGGCTACATCCCGTATCCTCACATAGCTGCTGAATGTATGTTCGAGCTGGTCGTCCTGCTTTTGCTCAGCCATATGTGGGGATCTATGGGAGTACATCACTTATGAGCTCGTCCCTGCTTCTCCAGCAGTGTCCTGCATGTCTGGTTCGTCTAACTTGGATAGTTTTCGTGATGGGAGGCGGGTGGCCGTACAGTTGTTGCCTTGTGGGGTGTTGCCGTCAGGACTTGTTCAGTATTGCTCGCAACATTCTTGTGTAATTGCCGTCAAGCTTCTTCTCCAGCCGTTTGGTTAACGTCCAAGTAGTGCATCCATACAGCAGTATCGACACGACCGCTGCCTGGAAGAAACTACGTTTCATTTAATCGGTCAGGTCTGATTTCAATATGATCGATAGCTTATCCATAGCTGTTTTGTGTGCATTGACATGGAGGCCAATGCCTGCGGCGGCTCGTTCCAAACTATGCATTAGTTTTTCGGCTTGGTTGGGTGTATTTGCTAGAATCGCTATGTCATCAGCGTAGTCGGCGTCGGTAATTGTTTTTGCGGGGTAACAATCGAATTAAACAAAGAGAGACAGAAGGTTAATACTGATAAAGACTGATAGATATATCATGAAAGGTTTATTAAAAATAGATATGAACTGATTATATATATATATATATATATATAAAATTTTGGAACACTAATTACATTACACAAATTTGAAATAGAACGCTACCAATGGAAATAGATTTTTAGAAAACTTTTTTCTTTTCCGTTTTATTTTAACACCTTCTACACCCTGATGAAGGTCTAAGAACCAAAAAGTTTAACGTTGGCAAATATTTCTGCAAATGAAATCAATCTCTGAAGAACTTGTGTTTTTCATCACAATACAAATGTATAAACAAAATTTGGCATTAAAATAACCCACAAGGGTCGTAGTGCCATAAAACACATCCAAACTACAACTAATCTGTTCTCCGATTCTGTTGTCCGTACAACTGACCATTTGGTAATTTTCACTGCCCAATGGAATTAAACTGCTTTAAATAAGTCCTGTTGTCAACTTGTAAGTAATTTTAGTTTGGGTGATGAATAGTAGTAATAAATGTTAGAAAATAGCTTCCTCTACATTCCTTGTAGTCATAATGAAACCAAATATCGGACATCTTGTGCTAGACTCGTCTCTTGGATTCTCTTCTGATACTGAAGTTAGTTCAATCAGACAAACATTATAATATACCGATATTGAACTCTACCCATAGTGCAATGCTTGATAAGCCTTTCTTGCAGACTATTATGACTGTAGTGCGTTAAATCGTCAACAAGTCTCTTATGCACGTGGCCTTGTGCCAGACTATACTAAACATGGTATATACGTACATTCTTATGTTATTTGCATTGAGAGTATTACTGAATTATTTTTTTTTGTTTTTTTTGTTTCTTTGTTTATGATTTCAGAATTGGATTAACTTTCAAATTGCAATAATATCTTTAAATATGGTAATCTAAGCTGGCAGAAGACAGCGCCATCTAGTGTGTGTGCGTGGGATATATATTTGAACACCTTTTTTCTTTCTTTCCAGGCAGTGGTCTTGTATTTATTGTTTATCCTGAAGGTTTAGCTCGAATGCCTGTGCCAGCTTTGTGGAGTTTTCTTTTCTTTTTCATGATTTTTACACTCGGTCTCGACAGTCAGGTAAGTTTATAGCTTTCTTATTCATTTGAGACTCTAAATTCACAAATCTTCCTTTTTTCTTCTTCGTTGATCTTAACAAAGAGGTATAAGTGTCTTCAAATTGGTCTCATTTTTTTTATGTGTAAAAGAAAACGATAATCGTTTTAGTTTCGTGTGCCTCGTAAATTTTTGTTATAAAATTGCTCAATCGCCAGGGGGGTGTAGAATACACCGACTGCCCCTCTGCAGAGAGGTAAGACATCTCCCCCCCCCACACCGAAAGAGTGTCCTGCATATGATACTAAACAATTTGATGGTGAGGTTCCAGTGATGCTGGAGCTTTGGGGAATGCGGAGTATCTCTTCATTGTCATCGCTCCAAAGCCCACCCTGGCTCGGAGTGGCAGCACCTGATAAGGGTCATATCTATGGGTTAAATAGAACTAAACCGTGGTTTCTTTAGTTTACTGTCTTTGACATTTAAACAGCGTCTTTATGCTAAACTGAATTGTTTAAAATAGAGTTGTTTTGACCTCTAAACTGTGTACTTATGCTAAGCTGAATTATCTGAAATAAAACTGTTTTGATATAAATTTTGAGTATTGCCCAGTCGGCTGGGACTGTAGAATACACCGACTGGTTCTATGCAGAGGGGTAAGACGCCCCTCAACGAGTGTCCTGAAAATGACACTAAACAATCTGATGGTGAGGTTCCAGTAATGCTGGGGCTTTGGGGAATGCAGAGCACCCCTTCATTGCCATTGCTCCCAGGCCCACTCTGGCCCGGAATGGTAGCACCTGATAGGGCCCTATCTATGGGTTGAATAGAACTATATAGTATACTTATGCTAAACTGAATTGTTTGAACTAGAACTGTTTGAAATGAAATGAATAGCTTGAAATAGAAGTGTTTTTGACTATTAATCTTTGTATTTACATTTAAACGGCGTACTTATGTTAATCTGAATTGTTTGAAATGGAACTGTTTTTGACATTGAAACTGTACTTACGCTAAACGGAATTGTTTAATATAGAACTATTTTTGACATTTAACTGTGTGTAAACAAAATCTATACTTGTACTAAACTTAATCACATGAAATAGAAATGTTTTTGTCAATTAAACAGTGTACTCATGCTAAACTGAATTGTTTGTATAAAAATGGATTTAAAGAGAACTAAACTGTGTATTTATGCTGAACTGATTTGTTAAAATTAGAACTGTTTGACTGAATAGCTTGAAATAGAAATATTTTGGCAATTAAACTGTGTACTTATGCAAAATTGAACTGCTTGAAATCGATCTGTTTTGACATCGAAACTGCGTCCTTAAGCTGAATTGAATTGTTTGAAATAGAACTATTTGTATAAAATGGATTTGGCGTTAAATAACCTACAAAGGTTGATATGCCATAAAACCAAACCAACTAACCAATTTGTTATAAAAGAACAGGAATCGCTGTAAGTTTTACGACTTAACTTTTGATTTTATGTATATAATTTAATATAAAATAAATATTCTATTTGGAGGCGAACAAAATGTTTTGTAGTATTTTGGTACGTGCTATTTTGCAGCTCGTATATCACATGACCGAAGCAGTTCAATCTGTGGTAATGACATCCGTTGTGATTGGTTGTATAGTGTAAATTGGTGCGCTGACACATTGTGCATTGCTTCACTCTGTATGTGATTTGAAAGCTCCATAGATGAATGTGTATTTTTTTTTAATCAACGTGCAACATAGTCTAATACGAGAACTTAGGCTTTACGAGTTCGATCTGGGACATTTCTTTTGACAGTATTTTACTATAGTATATTTGTTCCTGAAAGAGAGATCCTACATAATATTAAATTTCTCAGATAAAATATTGTCAATTATAATCCATTTTTCACAAGTCTTTCATTCATCCTATTTCTCTTTCTTTCTTTTTTTTCATCAGATTTAAAGTGAATTTCTTTGAAGAAGCATTATCAATTCTTATACATTTTTCTTTTGTCTTTCTTTCATCTTTCATTTGTTTCTTTCATCTTATTTCTCTTGTTTTGCATTTACAGATGGTTTTATATTACAAATCTCATGTAGTTTCTTTTTCTTTCTTTTTTTTCCCTGATAATCATGGAATAGAAATAATTTTATAGCAGGACTCGAACACTCATTCCTCATTCAGGTTTTGTCGAGATTCTAATTTTACTTGCCGATTTACGCTACTCTCTAACGATCGGAGAATGACCATGTCTAAATTGCAATAAAAAGCATAAGAAATTAAGATAATGAAACATGAATAATAATTGCAACGATTACCATTTTCCAATCCTTTCCAAAGATTGAATCGAGGCTAGCGAGTTGGCTTCACTTAAGGACAGTGTTCTGTTTGACTTCGACCCAAGTTAAACTAATTAGTAATTTTACTGTGTTTATTGGTGTTCTTTAGACTTCTTCTGACACCTCACTTGGACCTTTGGCGCTATACAATATAACGTTCATTTATTTTATTTCGCTGTACTAAGCTTTTCATTTTTGGCCTTGTACCACAAAAAAAAGCTCAGCAAACAACGAACTGATCCCATTATACTAGAGACATTCAATAAATAAGGGGAATTTTTTTGACTGAAAAGTGACCTCTATATATATATATATATATATATATATATACGAGGTTCATTCAATAAAAAGACAATCAGGGTCATTTATTAAATAAGGTGAATTTATCAATCTCTAAGTGGGTCATTCAATAAATAAGGGGATTTTCTTTTTTACTGAAAAGAGACCTATATATATATATATATATATATATATATATATATATATATATACACACGAGGGTCATTCAATAAAGTATTTTCGACGCTGGTTCGTAGCGGAGAACCCATATTTATCACATTTGCAAAGATATTTTTACTAAAAAATGTTTCTTAAGAATGAAAACACACTGACTCTCCGGTAAAGAAAAAGGTTTGACGCAGCAGTCATTAAAAATGATGCTTTCAGTGTTCTAGGACAGGAAAATACCCATCGCCATTGATTTCCTTGAAAAAAGGTGCAACTGAACGCAGTATTTTCTATTGCCACTAATAAGGCAAAATTCTCTTTATTTATTGAATTACTCTTGTGGGTTTTTTTTTTATTTGATTTTTTTACAAGATATTTAATGAGATTTCCACAGTTAAAATAAACCACACGATACACACTCTAAAGATTTGACTAGAAATATTTTTCTATTGGTCAAATAGATTTGTTTGTATATTATTTCTATCAGACAGAATACTTGAAACCATACAAATGTGTTCAAACTAATTATTCTGAAATTGGAATAGTTACTTGAATCGTATTTAGAAAGCATAGATATTAGATAAGAATCATTTGTAAACATATAATTGTGTCGAAATGATTTGTATTCATAGATAATTGAATTCATATAATTGCTTTTCTGCCTCAAAATAAAATTGGAAATAAAATACCCGAATAAGTATTGACATGCAATAAAAACAGCCAAACATTATCAAAATCTTTTGGGAGACACAAGAAATATTCGTGACAAATATTTTATTTATTTTATGTGAAATTATTTGATTTTTCAGCCTCGTTTTGAATTTAAACTTTCAGTTTGCTATGATGGAGACGGTAATCAGTTCGATTACTGATGAATTTCCAATGTATCTTCGCCAACATAAACAATGGGTGACTTTTAGTTGCTGTTTTATCTGTTTCCTTCTCGGAATTCCAATGGTCACTTCGGTAAGTGAAAGATAATCTTATAAAACCACTAAAATTAATACAAAACTAGTTGAAAACTCACCCTTCGTCAACTTCTGCAGAAAAGTGACGATTGTCTTACATTATCCAATCTTGAAAGGACTGATTTTTTTTTTTTTTACTTTTAAAGTATTTATATAATAAAATCAAGACAACAATTCGAAAATAATGAATATTTTTCTATTTATTGACCCCGAAAAGGATGTCCCAGAAATGACGCTAAACTACATCTTATGGTAAGACTTGGGAAAATGTGGAATACCCCTTAATTCCAATTACTCAGGGGTCAACTCTGACCCGAAGTAGTAATACCCGTTAGGGTCCCATCTATCGGGCTGTTTGAAAATTATTCATATTTGATAGAACTGTGGAAAAAACCCTTAAGAAACAATTACACGAAATATAGATATGAACGTGATTCTCTAACCACTAAGCATAAAATAATCCTACATTAATAGACATGCTGCTAAAATCAATCGATCAATCATAATCACTATTTAATCGATCAATCATAATCAATATTTAAATCCCATTTTTCATTGCAAAGATTTGGTGAAATTTGCATAAATGTTAAGATATTGTTCGACCTAACGGTTTGATATGTGAAAGTAGAAAAAAATTGAGTTGGTTCCTTTTGTATTCAATGAACAAGTTGAAAGTTAATGGTACCTACCGTAGCGTGTTGATAAGCTTATCTTGCAAGCCACGAGAGTAAGGCGTTTAACTCTCAATAAGTGTATCATTGCTGTAGCTTTGTAATGGACGTAATTTATTGAATAACATTTGAAAGGCGCCTGCAGTAGCTCTGGTTAAATTCACTTAGCACCCAAGTAATGTGATCTTGTGCCATACTAAGTTGAATTTAATGTACAAGTTATTTCACAGAAAATGCTACCCTAAGGATAAGAGGGTAGAATTGATATGTTTAAAAATGTTATGCTACAATATTAGTCAAGCGGCAACACAGGATTAGGTAACAACTGTATTTAACATTTGAAACGATTGCCTCATGCACTAGTCACATTCAAGCAGCCGTTCTTCTGTGTTGTGATGTGTGTTCTCATTTTCCAAAGAAAAACATTGTCGAGACTTATTTCACAGTTAAAGTTTACAAATAAGTAAGGAAAGAATTTATAGCGAAAAATTCCCCATCTATCCTTACCCACAAGTCGCCGACAATATTTTTTTATTTCGTTAATAAATTTCACGAGATTTGGATGTGGACACAAATCAAAATTTCAGGCTGACAAAGCCAAAATTCTCGCTGATTTTTTTTCAGCATCACCTTGAAAATCTCTTTTTAAAAAAACTTAGTAGATTTAGATGTCTATAACTAAACCCGATCTTCTCTCCACCGCCCCTATTTTTTTAGGGAAATGCAGGAACCTAAAATAGTTGAAATACAAATAAGTAATAGATTGACTGAAACTTTTATTTGGCACGTAAAATGAATTTTGAAAATATTTAAACGGTTGTTACTCGTGGCGTAAACCTAGCTGAGATCAATGAATTTAAATGAAAGTTTAAGGTCAGTGAAAAACTTGGCTTTCACGGGAGGAATTAAAATCAAGTAACGAAAACCCTAGAAGTTAGAAGATAGATTTTAACTTTAAATCAATAAGCCAAGAACTGTTGAGTGATTGACATTCGTACGTCCGGTTATGTATTGAAAAAAAAGACGTCTCATTGGATGAATAGAAAATGTGGACACCAAAGAAAATGTCTACGTATTCTTCATCCTAACCGAGAAGAAAAAAGAAACCGCGAGGAACAGTGAGAAAAGCCGACAATTCTTCGTGCCATAGGGGGGGGTAACTTTTTTGAAAGGCTACATAACAAAATGAAGTCAATCCCAAGTTTTGATTTTTATATAAAACTTAAAAAGGCCATTTGGTGTTGTATGAGACAGTATCGTAAGAAATATGTCCTATAATTATATATATATATGTGTGTGTGTGTGTGCACTGTAATAATTATATACATGTTCTATGATAATTATTCTATTTTATTCGCTGATTTTTACTTAGATGTTGATATTAGTAGAATCGATATCAAAATAGTTTCGTCTCGTTGAAGATAAAATATAGAAACAGAAATATCTTAATCGTCATTATTTTTATTCGCAAACTAATATTTATTTACAAAGTAAAAAAGGGGAAACTTTTATTCAATTCATTATCCTCATCAAGTCACACTGACTGCACGGATTTCCCTGACAGTCTCCCTGCATCCGTCCCTATCATTCATAGCTCTTGGTAGATCATCTAAGTTGCATCCTGTATCCACACAGATCTGACGGGAATAAGTTCTTGCAAGTCGGCCAACACTGGCAGAGTCAATAGAAGAACATCTCGTCGCTTGAGTTTATCATTGCTTTTCCAGAAGTTCTGTTCTTTTTCTCTTGATTGAACACTGCGTTGTTAATGTACTACTTACCTTATTCGGTCTTGGTTTAACTTCGAAAGAGTTAACGACGAGGAAAATAATTGTAGCGATGTGCGTATAAGAACTGGAAAATTTCCAAATTGTGATATCAAAAAAGTACCCTTAATTCGACTCTCGAGTCGATGACACTTTCGCTTTCGTCGCCAGCCAAATTTAAAGATACCTTAACATAAGAAACTTTAAGCTAAAATGTTTTCCCAATAATTCGGTTCCAAACAGACACAAAGATTTAATATTTTTAATAGTTTATTTTATATATATATATATATATATATATATATATATATATATATATAACAAAAATAGGCGTCATCTGTCGGGCCAAAGTATTTAATATCTAATGTAATAAAATATTAGAATGTCTAACGAAACTAAACAAGGATGCATAGAAAAAGAAGACATTTATTTCAATCTTCTTTTAATTGATTTTTATATGAAATTATAAATCGGATTGCTTTTATTGTTTGAGAAAGCGATATTAGAAATCACTAACAGCAAGTAATTATTTTAAAACCCAGTTTTATTAAAACCAATACGACATACTGTGTAGACCTTTATTTGTTTGTGACATACAACACACATTGTAGGAGTTTAGACACATTAATAACATGAACTGTTTTGAGGCAAATCTAACCCAATGAGACTTTAATAGACATCGTTAATAAATAAGTTGTAAATTAAGATTAAATAATCATTGAGATTATAGCGCACATAATTAAGAAGATTATGGCGTTGACGGTATAGGATTTAACGAGGTGTTAATTCGTAGATAACATCCGGTTTCTGAATTATGTTATTCCAAAGAGAGTAACCTAACACAGGATATTCGGCAGGAAACAGAACAAGTTAATTAACATAATAAGACATTTAATAGTACACAATACGAGTAGGGAACTAGGTTACCATTCCAAGCTATACAAGAGTCACAAACATTCAAGGAACTAACAGAAAAGCACATACAGCAAAAAGGTGGAAACTGTTTACTCTTCTCAGGTCTGGAAGATAAGAGAGAGAGAGAGAGAGAGAGAGAGAGAGAGGCCCCATGTGCTCACCGCAGAGGAGTGTGCTACCACGTCTGCTCGTCTCAGATGTGACGTAGTTTCAGTTATAGACAAACACATAATCGTCTTTTATATTATTTTTCATATCTTTTTCGATTAATATAGCCAATCATCAATATCCTGTTTTCTTGCCAATCATTATTATCCTCATTTAATCTAGTTTGTCCCCAAGTCCAGGTAACCTAAAGTAATGTTTGTTCACTCTGGCAGTAATCTAAACTTAAAATTACAGGACACAGTCATAATATTTGTACATTTTGTGTGCATCGAATTCTCTACAAATAGCACCGAATCTTTGCATTATAGAAGACACTCAATGTAAATTGGATTAAATTTCTGTTTGAACAAAAATAGCCAAAAAAACAACGGTTAGTAATTTCACCGGCCATTGAGAGTCAGTTGACCTCTAAGTTTTCAACGAATCAAAATTTTGTTTACTTTGATATTAATCGATTATTTATTAGTTTATATATTCATAATTTTTTTTTTTTTTTTTTTTGTTCATGACGAAAAATTTTCCAAAAGAATTTTCTTGTCTTCCTTAGGGAGGTATGTACGTATTGACCTTAATGAACAATTTTAGTGGAAGTTACGGTTTGATGATCGTCTGTTTGGCCGAACTTATTGGGGTCACTTGGATCTACGGTGAGTATCAATTTTTTTGCTGTTAATTCTTGGAGATTATTTTCAGTCATGATTCATATATAAATTTGCCATTTTCTGTCCATAAAGTCTGAGTTTTTCATAAGATTTTGTTGCCAAAGTAACGAAGGTAGCAACTTTATTCTTAAAGGATTAGCAAATCTGCATTTTCTTTTCAAAAATCGTTTATTCAGATTTTTAAAAAGTTTATCAGCACTTTTATTTTTAATCCTATTTTCTTTTCTTCTTAGTAACTGTAAACTTTTCGCAATCCGGCAACGTTAGCCTTATTGTAAATCGAACCACTCTTCTATAAAGTTAAATACATTTTACTCAAAGATAAAATTGATTCGTGAACCTTTGATTTTTTTCATTGCAGCTTTTACAATTTTTATTACAGTTTCTTTTTTTTTTTTAGCACCTGTGCCGCTATTAAATCGGTAAATTTTAATGATTTATTTTGGACTCTCATAATTCAGTGTTATCATCATGCATATACTCCTTGGAATTTCTTGTGGAACAGCAAGAGTATCTGATATAAATCCTCGTGGAAGTCCTGGCTTCAGGAAGCTTAGTTTGAATATCGATCACTTGGGTTGAATGAGGCTTCACTTAAAAAGAAGGCAAGATTGCTCTGGGCAACTTGTAAATTGGGAGGGTACGCAGGAAACTCTAGCCATGGTAAGGCAACTTGTCTAAAAGCAGAAAACTCTAAATTCAACCCTTGCCTCTTTGTTTACCCTTTAAAATGGGTGTCTAGGCATTCAGAATGTTTTAAACAATACAAACGGTCATCATGAACAACACCCAAAAAACTTGACCAATACGCAAATCTCGTCGAAGACAAGACAACCTGCTGAACTTGAGAATATCGCTAAGTGGAGGAAAAAAAACTATCGGAATTCCCTTTTGTAACGGCGAGTGAACCAGAATCCCAACACCGAATCCCGTCGCAAGGGAAAAGCTTCGGAACGATTGGTGTACGTTTTCATCTCGCGTAGTTCGGAGTTCCCTCAATCAGAGCAACCTGTGGAGGTTGCTAAGCTCATTCAGTACAGAAGCAAGCGACGGCCTTCGATCCGAGAGTCGGGTTGCTTGGGAACGCAGCCCAAATCGGATGATAAGCACCGACCAAGTGTAAATTCCGAAATGAGTTCGATAGTTAACTAATACCAAAAGGGAAAGTTAAAAAGAATTTTTTTGAGAGTTGATTGATCACATCCACTTGACTGCTTGTGTGTGTAATTGATATTAACCAAAACTTAGTATAGTCTGGCACGGGGCCAAATTCGAAGGAAAATGGGAGTAGCAAGATTGTATTGTATCAATATTCCAACTAGAATGTGTTTGCCTACCTTGAAAATCCCCGGGAAAATCCTGGGTTTTAATCTGAATATCGATCTCTGGGATTTATGATAATAATGCAACTGTTATAAGCTTTAGCCAGTTCAATTTACAATCATCTCATTCTTCATGACACAAAGACAGTTGAGCATTTGTTGATTTTGAAAAAAGTTATGTTAAATTATAAATCTATTTGATTTTTTTTTGGTTTCTGTTTTGTAGGATTGAAGAGGTTCTGCTCGGACATAAAGATGATGCTTGGATTTGAACCAGGGATCTACTGGAAGGCAACTTGGGTTTTTATTACACCTGCAACCATTTTGGTAAATATTTCATTTTCTTTATCGAAATTCGTTAAATTAATTTGGTTCATTAAAAATTCTCCAAAATTCGAACCCTGCTCAGTAATTTCTTATCACCGAATTAAAATGTTTTAATCCTTACACACATTTTCTAGTTGTCTTTTCAATTTAAAAAAATCGACAAAGGCGATGAAGTTATGGTACAACTGTTTGGCCAGTTGAGAGAGTGAAAGGGTTTGGTTGGTCAGTTGAGAGAGTGAAAGGGGTGGTTGGTCAGTTGAGAGAGAGAGAGAGAGGGGGGGGTTGGTTTGGCCAGTTGAGAGAGAGAGAGAGGGGGGTGGTTTGGTCAGTTGAGTGAGAGAGAGAGGGGTTGGTTGATTAGTTCAGAGAGATTGTTTCGTCTGTTGAGAGAGTGGTTTGGTCAGTTGAGAGAGGGGGGGTTGGTCAATTGAGAGAGAGGGGGGGAGTTGGTTGATCAGCTGAGAGAGAGGTTGTTCGGTCAGTTGAGAGAGAGAGTTTGTCGATGGTATTATCTACTAGTCTCGAAATAACATAGATCTGTCTCTAAATGTGGGCAAAGACCTGGGGGTGCAAAGACTTGGAGTAAGAGGGGTGCAAGACCAAAAAATGACCAAGCAGAAAAATATCTCCATATCAACCCGAGTCGGTGAAGTTGTCAGAGGAAAGTTGAAGACAATGTTAGTCAGCCTTGACGTTAAATTCAATTGTCTATCTCCTAGAAGAGTTGCCCACCATGACTACTGGTCAGTCTAGCTTCGTGTCAGTGGCGAACGTGAATCACGTTGACATGAATTAGTTTTCACAAACAGATTTTTCGATAACGATTCCCATATTTGTTCTGCCTTGTTAGCTGCTCTTAGAATATACTGAGAGCATCCCCTTTAGAGAAGTAAGCTTCCACTAAACCAAAATGTGTGTAGGGGTGTCTTGGATAAGACACTAAACTGCATCAGGTGGTGAGGCTCTACTTTTGAAGCTCTGTAGAAAGTAGAATCACCACTTCATTTTCATTACTCCCAGGTCCACTCTGATCCGAAGTGGGGGGTATATGTGAGGGTCTCATCTATAGATCTGTTTGAGATAATGTATCAAATGATTTTCAACTAAATAGAAAACATTTAGTATTTCAACTAAGTGTGAAATATTCACCTATTTAAAAAGCTTGTTAAGGTACTTTTTCTATAATTGTAGATTATAATTATTAATCTGACTTTGGTATAAAATAACCCAACAAGGTTTGTCATGCCGTAAAACTAAATAACAAGCTGAGACAAATGTTCTATTCCTTATGGAATAAAAATCCAAATTATACAAAGGGAGAAATATTGACGAATCCGATGCCTGAAGGAAAATTTGACCCTTATTAGCTCGGTTGATTCGATCAGTAAAAACAAGATAGAAAAAATATTTTTTTCTGGGACGGATTTCGTATCCGTGTGATTCGCTCTCGTCTTTATGACTAAGTATATTTCGAGTACAGTCTAACAATTTTCAAATAAAAAGATAGTATTTATATTTGAATTCTAATGGACATTGGATACGAACTTTCAGGAGTTGAATGAATCCAGTACCACGAAAAGAAACCCGCAGGATAGGCGACCGAATCGTCGTAAATAAAAAGAATATAAACGAGAGAGAGAGAAAGAGAGAGAAAGAGTTCAAGTAAAAGAAACATGAAGAAATTGCCCATATGTATTTAAACATCTCTCCCCCCCTCTCTCTCTCTCTCTCTCTGGTTGTTAAATCGTTCTCTTTTTCTTTTTTTTCAGTTTATAGTTATCATGTCTGCTGTCGAGCAGACAAAAGCCAAATATGTCAATTATGTTTTTGAACCGTGGGCCCAAGGACTTGGTTGGATGATGGTTGCTATTCCAATTGCATTGATATTAATTACTGGTGTCATCCAAATAGCTTTGAACAAAGTAAGTAAATAAACATTCTATTTTTCCTCACTTTCTAAGAAATCCTTTAAACAAAGAATACAGAATCATATTCGATGTTTCACTCTCCAATTGATGTAATGTTGTTTGTTAGCCTCAATTTTCTATCGTTACTGACATGCTTCAGTTTAATACACATAAGCAACACACGATACCGTGAAGCAGTGGTAATTTACTAAGCTTTTTGCTTAGATGTAGCACAAGGCCGCATGAATTGGGCACCCAATGAGAATCGAACTCACTCGTGTATGTTTGCTATTCTACCTTGCTAACCATTACACTACCCGAGATACCGTGAAGCAGTGGTTAGCAAACTTATCTCGCAAACCGTTCCCATTGTACTGAGCTTAATCACTCCAAGGCATCCGACATTTTGTGCTATTAAGGCTGCAAGAATTTAAAATGTCCTTTTGTCTGTGAGTTGGGACATCCATGTGTATTTCGTAACATCTTCAAAGGTCACTGTTAGAACACATAGTAAAAATGTCAAGATTTTAAATGTTGGTTTGTCTAATTGGCGCAGCACATTCTTCCTTCACTCCTTTTGGTTTGGTGAAATACTCAACTGATCTATCGCTCTGCCAGTGGAGCTTAGAATATATTGATTGTATCCCTTAGAGAGGGTTATCCACACCATCAAAAAGGGATATCCTTGGCATGGTGCTAACGGTGAGGTTCCTCTCCTGAAAATCTGGAGAGTATGAAGTACCCCTTCATTGCCATTACCTCCAGGATTTCAAATGATAATTTTTCATCACTTGTCTGACTGGCACAACACATTCTCACTTCACTCCTTTTAGCTTTTTGTCTTACTCAACTCATCTAGGTAAATACGAACAATTTCAAAGTGAATATTGGGTAGTTCAGAAATTTTATTGGGTTTCTTGAAGCTAAAAAAAAATCTTTATTCGCAAGTTAATTATTTGCTGTTTTTCATAAATCTGTTAATATCATTGAACAAAGAACTGCTCTAGATCAGGGCGGGGCAAACCGCAGCCCTTGTAGGCCGCTCAAAAAAATAAACACTTGCACTGGAATCAAAACTAAATTCTTTTGATTTTTAAAATATATGAACCTTTAATAATTAATAAACCAGTGATGTGGCCTTCCTTCCCAAAAGTTTTTCCACCCCTGTTCTAGATGCCTTTTGCAGTCTTCCAGGGATCTTATAATTTGGCGAATCCTATATAATTATGTTTAAGGGCATATCAACCGTCATGGGTTATTTAATCCTTTTAGAAGAATAGAAGCGGTACTATTTAACCTATAACTAGGGTGATAAAGAGGTTTACCCCCCCCAATTATGGCACAATTGGAGTTCTAACTCGTTTACAATGAAGTCACTGTCCACTATGTTAACCACTTCACCACGGAGACTCTCCTCTTCCCAAGTTAACGATCATACGGAAATCCGATCTCTGACTTAAAAAAACAAACAACTGTAATTGTTCCCAGCTGTATTTGTATCAGTACTACTGTATGGTTGCACCACGCGAACTCATAACGAAACGCTTGGAGAAAGATGGGGAAGTAGGCAAGAATGCTGCGTGCTGCTTTTTTTTTTAACCAGTTCAGGAAGCACCACCCTACTAAACAGCAGCTGTACGGCCACTTTCCTCCCATCTCACAAAAGATCAAAGTAAAAGTCATCAGATATTTCACGTTCAATAATAATCATTTAATGAGGAATTGCCGTGTCGTAATGGCTACAGTGCGGTCTCGAAGTAAGCGGGTTCAAACTCCAGTTGTGGTATTACCTTCACTTTCGAACTACACCCCTAGGGAAAGGTTTGTATCCCTTTAACCCTCTCAATTATGGGTTAAATAGTATCACGACGCTTCTTCCACGGGAACGGCTTTGGTATTAAATAGCCCACTAAAGTTGATATGCCATTAAACAAAGAAACCACACATCAACATTGTTGTAAATTATCCACTTTTCACTACCCGATACAAAACTTTGTTTAAAACAAACGAAACTTATTTAAATGTAAATGATTTTTCATGTTTCATTCGGGTATTTTGAATATGTTGATTACATAATATTAATTATTCTCATCTCTTGATTTGATTACCGTTTCAAATGCTCTTTGTCCCAGTCGGCAGGGGCTGTAGAATACACCGACTGCATCTCTGCAGAGCGGTAAGACTCCTCTCTCAATGGGTATCGTAGATATGACACGAAACACTCTAATGGTGAGACTCCAGTAATTCTGGAGCTTTGGGGAATGCGGAGTACCCCTTCATTGCCGTTGCTCCCAGGTTCATTCTGTGGTATCACCTGATAATGTCTTTAGGAGGTGCCCGTGGTGTAGTCGTTATCGTCGTAGGAAATGGACACGGCGACACGAGTTCAAATCATGGACGAGACTGATTGCACTTCACATAGCACTAATACCCTTGGAGAAGGTATGAATCCAATTATTCTCCCTCCAGCTATGGGTAAATAGTAGGATAGACTAGGTTCTTCAGCCTTGGTTAGGCAACTAGTCTAGGAGAAGGAAAACTCTGAATTCAAACCTGCTAAACTCCGCTTAGAAAAATTGACCTTGTGTCATATCCTGCCCGAGCGGAGGGGTTGGTAAATAGTACCTGATAACGTCTTATCTATGGGTCATTTGATATTTCAACTGAGTGCAAGCAAATGACTTAAGCTGAACTGAATTGTTAAAAATAGAACTGTTTGTTCATTTAACTGTGTGTAAACAAATTTCTGATGTTTAACTGAATTATTAATAGAATTGTTCTTATTAGAGAGAAATAAGTGAAAACCATTTAACTGTGTGCAAAAAAATGAGCTCACGTTTGTTTAAAAATGTTTAGAAATCATATATTTAGTATACATGTATAAAAATGATTTTGCGTTAAATAACCTTCAGTAGTTGATATACAATAAAACTATACTTTTTATACTTATACATTAGATAACCTACAATGGTTGATATGCCATAAAACCCAACCAAACCATATATATTCAATGTATATGTATAAAAAGGATTTGGCATTAAATGACCTACAATGGTTGATAGGTCTTCAAACCAAACCAATCAAATACTCTGACTGCTCTATCATCTGAGGCTGTAGTATACACCGATAGCCCTTCCGCAGAGAGATAAGACCCCCCTACTAACGAATTTCTTGGGTAGGATACTAAATTACCTGATGAGGCTTCAGTCATGGAGTTTTGGGGAATGTGGAGTCCCCCTTTATTGCCATTACTTCCAGGTCCACTTTCAACCAGATTGATTATATTTGTTAGGGTCCCATCTTTGGGTTAAATAGAACTTTTCAATCATTTACTAAGGATTATTATAATTCATAATGTAAAACCGTAAAGCTGTGTAAAAATTGTTATTACTTAGGAATACTTTATAAATAGAATGGCTAATACTACATAGTTATACGTGAAAGCATTTAACTAAATGCAGATTATATCCACTTCATCCTCCCAAAAGAATTCCTCAAATATCTCTGGAATATCTTTGAGATATCTGGCAACATCTCTACCTTTTAGAAGCAAGTGTCACGTGATAGCTCACGGAGACGAAGAGGTAAGACTGATACTATCCTCCCGTATTGAATTAGAGTATCAAGCAGTCAAAAAGTGACCGTTAGGAGAGAATGTGGGTCACAGAGGAGATAGACCAGATGTTCACACTTAGTGAACTCAGGTCGCCGGACATCGGAAGGGGAAAGAGAGAGAAGCCAAATGATTGGCGGGGACCCCAAACGGAAGTGGAGGTTCCCTTCCCCTCAGCGGAAGTAAAGGACAAAAAAGTCAGTTTTTTTAGCAAGGCTCGTGGCAGACGGACCATAGCCATTTTACTCCGGGCTGAAGACAAAAAGATTAACTGAGACATGAGAGACCCGAGTCCCTCAAGCCAGTACTAAAAACAGAACCAAGTCTAGTAGCCCGTGAAAGAAGAAAATTCTCCAGTGGAACCCCGCCGAAAATAAGATAAGTAACTTTGGGGACATTTTTCCTTTACACCCAAATTTTGTTTACCACTCTCTCTCTCAATTTGAAGAAGGATAAAAGCCAGGAAAAGACATTTATATTCATGGACTATCCAATTATATGTTTTGACACTCTGAACGTATATATATATATATAACCGTAGTAAAGAACCTATGTATTTTCATTTTACCATGTGGTCTATGTTGTTATTTCATGCTTTCCTTTCAGCTTCTATTCGCCTTATATTATCTTGCTTAGAACTGTCCTATTAATTCCTAAAGTATCACACGGGAAACCGGAGTTGCCGACTACCACAATATTAATATTATTACAACTAAGACCTATAGGCCCGTATTCTTCCGTTATCTAAGGGAAAGAAGTTTAGCGGCCTGGTGGGTGTGTGATAGTGTGAATTTTGGAACCCCTTGCCAGCGGCGGTCAGTCTGGTCCTAAATTATTCCCTCACGTAATATGCCAGTTCTTATCTGCCTGAGAGAAGAACTCTGAACATGACTTATTCTGTAGGGGATCAAGTGCCAACCTACCCCGTCTTCACACGTGCGAAAATAAAGTCCCGTTTTGGGATTTTAGTCAATTTTGCGTCAGCAGAACTAAAATGGTGTCTCGTCCGGAGATATTTTAATCTTTTATTCCCGACCTCAGACTTAAAATGGGGGCTCACGTCCGGGATTTATTATTATAAATAATATTTATTGCTTGTAGTCGTGTGACAATTCCTGCCGTCTAAATCTACCCTGGGAGACCATGAAAGGAAAAAAGGAATATTGTTGAAACAGTCAAATTACTCGTTGATATAACTGTTTGGAAAAAAGTAAAGAAAAATGGACAAAATAGGAAACTTTTTAAAAGAACCCTCCATGGAAAAGTTGGAGAAGCTGAGAAAAAGCGAGATAATGAAAATTGGCGAGAAGCTTGAATTAAATGTTGAAAATTTTATGAGAAAGCATGAACTCGTGAGAAAAATAATTGAACACATGGTGGACGAAAATGTGTTCGAGGAAGAAGTATTAGAGGAGCTACCAACAGAAATAATAAGAATGACACCAGAACAAATTGAACTGGAGAAAGTCAAAATACAAGCCCAAATGGAACTACAGAGAAATAAGATGGAACTGGAGAAAGCAAAAATTCAGCAAGAAACGAGGCTGCGAGAAGTCGACTTGGCAATAAGAGGACGCAAAGGAAGCCATGACAGTTTCGAAGTAACGAAGCAAGCGAGGCTAGTCCCAAAATTTGAAGAAGCCAACGTGGATGGATACTTCGCACATTTTGAGCGAACTGCGCTAAATCTTGGTTGGCCGAAAGAATGCTGGTCGATGCTACTCCAAACTGTGCTGACAGGAAAAGCACAGAGAGCATATGCAACTCTGCCGACAGAAAATTGCGCCGACTATGATTTGGTGAAAGCAGCGGTTCTTAAAAGCTTCGAGCTGGTTCCAGAAGCTTATAGACAGAAATTCCGAACACAAAGAAAAACTGAAAACCAGTCTTATGTGGAATTTCTGCGGGAAAAGGAGAACGCGCTGGATAAGTGGTGTGACTCTAAGAGGATAGACGGAGACGCTGAGAAACTCCGGCAGCTAATATTAGCTGAAGAATTATTAAACTGTGTGCCAGAAGAAGTCAGGGTTCACCTAAGTGAAAGAAAAACTGACGTGACTTATGAAATGGCTGCACTAGCAGACGAATACATCCTAACACACCGAAAGACAAAGGAAAAACCATACACGGGAAATAGAGTGAAGTTTAAAGCTGAGTTAAGCCCTGAAGGAAGACCCAAGGAAGAAAATAGAAGGACCTTCCAAAGTAGCAGCAGAACAGTGATCTGCTACAAATGTGGAAAGGCTGGTCACATAGCCATAAGGTGTCAGCTTGGAAAAGGTCCTGAAAGAAACCAGACCCAGCCGAGAAAACCCCAAGGAGCTGTAACAACACCCAGAGGGAACCAGTCCTATCGACCCTGGACGAAAAAAGGGATGATAAGAGGCCCACATGGAGGGCCAGTGAAAGTCTCAATTTTACGAGATACCGGAGCATCCCAGTCGTTACTTCTACGAAGTAAATTACCTAAAGGGGCAATAGAAGCAACACGTGAGACTGTGATGATAGAGGGTATCGGCGGAAAGAGGGTAAAAATACCGCTATGTAAAATAACCCTAAAGTCCCAGTGGAAAAATGGACCAATTAAAGTTGGTGTGGTAGAGAAGCTACCCATGAAAGGAATCTCCCTCATACTGGGAAATGAAGTAAGAACAAAAAAGTGTAACCCGTGTAAGATGGCCAAAATAAGCGCCAAAAATGAAGAAAAAAAGATGGCGAGAATGAACGCCCAGCATGGAGACAAGATGGCGGCTGAGCCACGTGGGCGGCACAAACGACATAGTCGCTCGCAGAGTGAGAAAGTGGAAAGAAAAGAAGTGAACCTTCCACACCTCAATAAACAGAAAAAGAAAAGGACCAGCCGTCAGAGAAAGGATGAAAGTCCAACGAATAATGGAAATGGATTCTCTAATACTCATCGAGAGGATAAGAGAAAGATAAGAGAATCCCCACACGTGGCTAGGGAAGAATTTGAAAAGGGCGACGAAGTCCTGCTACTATCATCAAATAAAGGACCACACTGTGGTGGACGATATATAGGTCCCTATGTAGTAACACGGAGGATAGACAAGAGGACATATAGGATTGATACCCACGAGGGAAAGAAGCAGACACAAGTATGTCACACAAACAAATTAAAGAGATATGTCCGTCAAGAGGGCCCACCTCGAAAAATTAAGAACTCGGAAATGCCGAATAAATTCGAGGAGAAATTAAGCCAGTTGTCTGTCTCAGAGAGAGAGAGGACTTAGAGAAATTAATAAAAAAATACCCAGGTTTATTTCTCTAACACCCTACAAAAATGTAGTAGCAGAATATTCCTTCATAGTTGTTGAGAGAAAGAAAGAGAGAGAGAGAGAGAGAAACTAAAGGAAATGAGGAATTCTCGTCCCCAATGTTGAAATATGAGATGGACGAGAAAGAGGTTCGTCAACAAGTGACGAATAGGGGAAAGAGAGAAAAGAAAAGGAAGTTTTCTCCCCAAAGCTTGACAATTAAAATTATAAAGTCGTCAAAAGTGACGAAGAAAGAAAGAAGGATTTACCTCCTCAAGGTTTGAAACATGATACGGCCAAAAGCCGAGAGAGAAAAAGAAAGAAAGGAAAACAAGATTAAAGAAAAAGAAAAGGAGAGAGAAAGAAAGAGAAGAGAAATTGTTTTCCCCTATAGTGAAAATTAGGAAGGAAGAAAAAAAGGAAAGGGATAGAATTCGTCAAAGCGTGAAGAAGAAAGGGGATAAAAGAAAAGTAAAGGGAGAAAAAAAAAGTGAAAGAAAAGGAGAAAGAACAGTGAAATGAATTGCTTTTTTTTTCTATGGTATTTCTGTTATCCCTTTCTTCTCTTAAGTGAGGGGATGTCACGTGATAGCTCACGGAGACGAAGAGGTAAGACTGATACTATCCTCCCGTATTGAATTAGAGTATCAAGCAGTCAAAAAGTGACCGTTAGGAGAGAATGTGGGTCACAGAGGAGATAGACCAGATGTTCTCACTTAGTGAACTCAGGTCGCCGGACATCGGAAGGGGAAAGAGAGAGAAGCCAAATGATTGGCGGGGACCCCAAACGGAAGTGGGGGTTCCCTTCCCCTCAGCGGAAGTAAGGGACAAAAAAGTCAGTTTTTTGAGCAAGGCTCGTGGCAGACGGACCATAGCCATTTTACTCCGGGCTGAAGACAAAAAGATTAACTGAGACATGAGAGACCCGAGTCCCTCAAGCCAGTACTAAAAACAGAACCAAGTCTAGTAGCCCGTGAAAGAAGAAAATTCTCCAGTGGAACCCCGCCGAAAATAAGATAAGTAACTTTGGGGACATTTTTCCTTTACACCCAAATTTTGTTTACCACTCTCTCTCTCAATTTGAAGAAGGATAAAAGCCAGGAAAAGACATTTATATTCATGGACTATCCAATTATATGTTTTGACACTCTGAACGTATATATATATATATAACCGTAGTAAAGAACCTATGTATTTTCATTTTACCATGTGGTCTATGTTGTTATTTCATGCTTTCCTTTCAGCTTCTATTCGCCTTATATTATCTTGCTTAGAACTGTCCTATTAATTCCCAAAGTATCACACGGGAAACCGGAGTTGCCGACTACCACAATATTAATATTATTACAACTAAGACCTATAGGCCCGTATTCTTCCGTTATCTAAGGGAAAGAAGTTTAGCGGCCTGGTGGGTGTGTGATAGTGTGAATTTTGGAACCCCTTGCCAGCGGCGGTCAGTCTGGTCCTAAATTATTCCCTCACGTAATATGCCAGTTCTTATCTGCCTGAGAGAAGAACTCTGAACAGGACTTATTCTGTAGGGGATCAAGTGCCAACCTGCCCCGTCTTCACACGTGCGAAAATAAAGTCCCGTTTTGGGATTTTAGTCAATTTCGCGTCACACAAGCCACAACTAACTCAAGCTCTCCCCCAAAAGATCCCACAAATCTTACCAGTTATCGTCCTATATCTTTAACCAGTTTCTCTTGCAAAACTCTGGAAAGGAGGATGAATCTAAGATTAATGTGATTCTTTGTATCAAACAATTTCCTCTCAAACGTACAAACAAGCCTCCCGAGCCAAAAGTAGTATCATAGACCCTATAGTCCGCATAGAAACCCTAATCCGAGAAGCATTCATTAAAAAGGAACATCTGGTTGCAGCATTCATCGACCTTGAAAAAGCCTGTGACATTTCAGGCCCTGCGAGATACTCAAAGATTTCAAAGACTTTGGCCTACGAGGCAGACTCCCCATTTTTTATAAAACATTTCCTAGACGACCAAACTTTTTAAACACGAGTAAATAACATATTTTCTGATCCCAAACCACAAGAAATAGGATGATATCCTGTCATACACCCATCTGTGTTCTTCTATGTAATTAAAATTATGACCTGACTCAAAGGAATCAACTTCCCCATTTGTAACAACTCCAAAAATATGGCCACGAAAGAAAAGAAAATCCAACAATGTATCAACAAGATATGAAGATTGTTCATGGAAATGGATTCCAAATCTCGAATAACAAATTCCTTGAAGTTATATTTTATAGAAACTGTTTTTTTATCTCCCACTTGAAAACCCTAAACTGAAAATGCTACAGAGCGTTACAACTTCTACAAGTGGTAGCCCACATAAAGTGGGGATCAACTGGCAAACCTTCTAAAATTGTATTGGTTAGAGTTTCATTCACAACTGGAAAATAATAGCTTTAAATAGAAATCAATCGGGTGATCTCTACCTCCAAGAGCAAGACATTACACAAAATGGAGACTTAAGATTCATGTTTGGAGCCTTCCAAAATTCTGTTGAAAGCTTGCATTCAGAGGTCCATGAAGCACCCTGACAACTCAGAAACTTGAATCCTGCACATCCAATCCAGCTTATGCGGCCACTTTAAACAATGAAATTATAAGAACAGCTTTTTAAAAGGAAATCTCCATCTTTTCAGCTGAAGTGCGTGCAAACAGACCAATCGCTAGACATCATCTCTGAAAGTAACCACAAAAACAAGTCATATTTGAGAGAGGGGAAATGAAAGAGCTGACTCGGCAGCCAAATTGACCCAAGATTTGGCACCCAACAAATTTAAGATTCCATATACTGACTTGAAACCAGAAATTAATAGTTATTTATACAAAGCATAAACTGCTGTAATAACATCATCCTCAATAAAATCTTCTTGATCAAACCCACTTCGGGAAATTGGAGACCCATATTAAGAAAATCCAGAGAGAAATAAGTTGGTCTATCTCGATTACGTATTGCTTACACAAGACTTACACAGTCCTTCATATTCAATCAAGAACAACTTCAGTGTATAACATAACAAACATCTTGCACTGTTAAACACTTTCTCATAGAATGTAAAGCTTTATACTTTCATCAGAAAAGGCTTTTTCAATGTAAATAATGAGATCTATTTGAAAATATCAGCATAGATGGCATTCAGTCCTTTTGTAGAGAAACAAAATTATGCGAAAATGTTAACATAAACCTGATCAATACCCTGCAACATTATTCCCGAAAATTCTAACAAAATCTAATTGTAGACTTAAAACGTACCTTATGTTATATAATTACGGAATGATTTTTTTTATATTAATCATTTTTCGTTAATTATGCTTTATCATTCAGTTTGATAGGGCTTTGAACTATTCAGCTATTAATTCAGGTGCATAGCATTGGGTAGAGTTTACGCTCGCGCGCAAAGGATATGACAATCATAGTTGTCATAATAAACCCCAGATAGGAAATGGGACTGGAGTGTGAATGACATCATGCCTGGAAGCGATGGTCCTGAGAATTTGAAGATTTTGAAAAAGAGTCAGTTGGGAGTTGACTTTGGACGATGTAGGCAGACAGTTGAAGTTGAGTTCCGACCATGGTTTTGAGAAGTTGGGGTCCGACTATGCAGTGAGGATTTTGAGGTTGGATCATGGAAGACGATAGTTGAGTTCCTGCCATTGGCGCATAGTTGGATTTCGAGCATTTAAAGATGTTGTTAGCATAGTATGATTACGAAAGACTTAAGAATTGTTTCTCTCCTCGTGTCGAAGAACCCAAGTCAGAAGTTAATAAATGCATTCGTACCTGAACAGAGAGTTCGCCTTTGTATTTGCAAATATATATTTATACTATTGATATCATTATGATTGATTATGGCTATATAACACTTATTCCCGAACCTCAAAGCAAAATGTACAATCCTCGTGTCCTGATACTAAATGGTACTAAAATACTCATAGCCCAATGAATACAAATTTCTTGGCATTACTCTCGACTCTAAGCAATCTTCATCTCCCATATCAAACAACTAAGGACAAAATCCAACTAAACCATTCAACTCTTGAGAGCTGTAGCCCATACAGACTGGCGTGCAGACAACAAGACCCAAATTAAATTATACAAATCCTAAATATCAAAGGTTGATTATGGTTGTTTTATAGAGGGAGCAGCCAGAAAATCCTACCTCGGTGAATTTGATAGCCTCTACGCCTTAATAAGCCTTTAGAAACTTTCTATTGGAGACGTACTATGTACAAACTAACCAACTCCTTTCTACTTGAAAAGACGTAAACTGACATTCCATTACGATACCAAATTCATCTCATGTCCCCCAAATCCTGCTGATAACTACTGCATCATGGAAATACCAAAATGGGAAAATAAAACAAAGGCCATCAAACCTCTTAATCTACGAATTCAAGACCTCAATGAAATGAAAACCAACTTCAAAATATACCATCCTCCCCAAAACAGCACAATGGACCATCAACCAGAACTAAACAAATTATCTAAAACCAAAACACATTCCATCACTTTCCAAGAGAAAACCCTTAATATTCCCTCTCATACAGATAAGCCCAAACATGAAATGAAAGTTGTTTGTTCTACGATCTTCTAAAACCAAAAATCGCCAAAACGTTTCTTTAATGAATTATCAATTCACAGCTATAAAACTGGCCATGAACATCATAGCTAACTACAAATCCTTTTAAAAAGGTGTCTTTGACATTGACACAAAACTACATTTGATGCGGAGGCTGTTGTTCTGGACAACTGTCGAGCTTAGAGTTCGACTCTGACCTGGAGTGGTTGTACCTTTTAGGGTCCAATCTATAGGTCAAATATATCTTTAATAATTATTTGTATTAGATAGGAATACTTGATATCATATAACTGTAAATTACTTGTATAAAGAATAAATTCTTGCAGTTGTATTTGTTTACTTAGGATTATTATTAGTTACTTGAAGCCATATAATTGTGAATAAACAAATGACTTAGTAAATAGAAATAAATACTTAAACTAATATAATTATTAGTATTAGATAAGAATACTTGAAAGCATATAATTGTGTGCCAATTATTTGTATCCAATAGTAATACTTGATGACGTAATTCTGCCAAAAATCTTAAACAATTCTACAAAAATATAAATGTATACTGCAATTTTCTAATCTCTAGGTATAAACTAGCCTTATACGAGTTGATATGCCGTTAAGATCAGTTAATGGAAATACGCACAAAAACGCATAAAATTTTCTGTGTTCACCAATGCAAACTTAATCTTTATTTTTGTCTTTAACCATATAAAGTAGACAGGAACCAAAGTTAAGACCTTTTTGCCTTGACTTTATTTTTAAGTTACGGAAAAATTAAAATTTAAAAAAAAAAATCATGTATTGACATTTGTGGTAAGCAATGACCAATAAGAGACCATAACCACTTAACAACGTTTATTAACTTATAAGTCCTCTCCAAAACATAGTTCGGTATTATATATGTGTTTATTGATGCAATAAAAAATGAGATGAGTAATTTTATCAGCAATTTACATTTGTTAGAAACCTTTTTTCTTGTTTGTTTCAGTGTGACATTGCAAAGGTAATACAACACGAAAGCGATTGGGGACCGGCCCTTCCTGAAAATCGGCTTGGGCGTTATGCTTCTAACACCACCCTAGAGGCCGGTGAAAAGAATAAAGCTTTTATAGGTGATACGTTCAACCCGGTTCAAAATGGAAAATCAGACATTTCCGATTCTACAAGACTCTGAGAAAATCTTTGGGATTTTTTTCTTTTTCTTTCTTCACTTTCTAATATTAATTAACTAACATTCAAACAAAATATCGCTAAATATTTTACAATTATAAACATTTTTTGTATAAAACCAAACTCGTTCATTAATCACAGCATCTTTTTAAATGTCTCGAGTAAAAACTGAATTGGATTTTGCCTTTGGCAAGAACACTGCTCAAATTCTTTGAATGAAATATTCTTTTTTCAAGGAACGAATTTCATATCTAAAAGCTAAAGACTTCCATCGTGCTGGGGGAGTGACAACTATATTCTAAAACGTCGTCTTTAAACCTTTTGTTGCTTTTTGTTTTTGTTTTTTTCAATTTTGATTTGATTGGATAATATATTACATAATTTCACTCGTCTCTATCTTCGTTCTTGCTTTTTGCAATTGAGGAACGAATTTTAAATCTGATTGCAAAGATTCTTCAAAGCCAACTATGTAAGTTTAAAAGTTGCCCCAAAATATTCTTCATTTACTAGTAAATTCCAATGTTTGGAATGCTGGTTTTCTTTTCTTTTTCTTTCTCTCTTTCTCCAGATCCTGTTGGAAGATGACATAATACAATGTTTTTGTCTGGTTTTGACCTACAATGGCTTAAAAAGAGAGAATGTGTGTGTGTGTGTGTGTGTATATATATATATATATATATATAGTCTTCCAGAAATTACTTAGGGATTTTTTTAAAAGAATAAAATTTGGATTTTTTATTGATTTATAATTTTTCTTTTTAGAATATGAAGTAAACTGCAGCATTTTTCATAAGTGAAGTAAATTAATTTCCATTGTATAAATTTGTCTATGCTATGAAAAAAAATAAATTACCAACAAAATGCATATTTTATTTTGAAATACCTAAGTGACTTTTGGGAAAACGTGTGTGTTTGTTTCATTTCATTTAAAAAGTTTTGTAGATAATTTAATATTAATTTTCTCTCTTAACAATATTGTAATAATACAGTATTTGATTCCTTTGAACTCTTGTAAGAATAAGAATATTTCATAGGATAAATTGTTGAAACCAATTAACATGAATGTGACATCACTAATTTTCACTTCTGTCCCTTAATTTAAAAAGAAACAAATGGTTCAATTTTACCAAACAAACAGGGAGATGTTGAACCGTGAATTATACCATAGAATTCTGAGGAATCATACATTTTATCTCATGTATATAAGAAATCACATTTTATTATTGTAAAAAGAGAAATTTCTTTGTGAATTATCAATAAAACATTCTAAATGAAATATCCACTCGCATTAAATAAATTCAAGCCCCTAAAAAGCTTAAATATAAAATAGTTTTATTCAACAATATACTTTTTGGCGACTATTTTTATTACTAGCAGGATCGGTGGAAATTTCACGGAAGGAAAAAAAATCAGAAGTTTTTAAGCAAGAAAGAATGATTTGCAATTTTATTATACATAAATCCTATTGTTGCCTTTGTAATAAATAATCCACAGAAATATACATATATAGATTGGCGTTTGTTGTTGATTATTATTATAATTATTTTTCACACCAGCGCTTGGTGATTAGTCTTTCACTGTAGTCAGTGACAGAAAGTCTCCTCAAATCTCCAGGACTCTTCTCAGTATTTTAGCCAACATGAACTATACCGTAGTTTGGATGGTCTCAGCTAGTCCTTCGATTTCTAACTCCTCTAGGCACCCTAGCAATCTTTTGTGGGTTGTTCCGAGAACATCAAATACAACTGGTATCACTGCCACCTTCATATTCCATAGTTTTTAGTTTTCTAGTAATGTCTTCGTACTTATCTCTCATTTTCACTGAAGTCCGAGTGACAGTTTTTCTCAGGTCTCCAGGACACTTCTCAGAATTTTAGCCGATCTCAACGATGCTGTTGTCTGGATGGTTTTGATTCTCCTACTGATTTCCCGTTGCTCCGGTCCCTTTTCCAGGCTCTTAGGGACAGTTTCGAGCACACTAACCTCGACCCTCATATTTCAAGCGGGTTCTGGTTCCAGTTTTCTGTCAATGTCCATATAATCGTCGCTCTTTTCGATTTCTTTTATTTTCAATCTGAGGTTTGCCGGGACGACAAAATTCACAAAACGGCAAATTCTCTTTTATAATTGTTAACACTAGATCTTGTCTTCAAGCCAGGATTAGATGATCCGTTTGTATTTCAAAATCCCAGCGAATATTAGGGGTTTCTACGTCTGAATCTGACTCGTGAATTTTGGTATAGTAAAGTTTCAGGCTGTTGAACAATTCCCAGTGGATTACATTTCCAACGGAGTCGTATCTTGTATTCCTTTTGTGCTAGTTTGCTGCATCAACTTTTTATGTGATTAACTCTTTCATCTTTTTCTCTAAATAATCTACATTTGTTATTGTTATTATCAGTTTTTATTTTTATATGATAAGTCGCTATGGTATTGCATGGTGCTGTTATTAGAAGAGATTTAGTTTCTCTCTTCAGCTTTCCTTGCCCAGTCGGCTGGGGCTGTAGAATACGCCGATTGGTCCCTATGGTATTGCATGGTGCTGTTAGTAGAAGAGATTTAGTTTCTCTCTTCAGCTTTCCTTGCCTAGTCAGCAGGGGCTGTAGAATACCCCGATTGGTCCCTATGGTATTGCATGGTGCTGTTAGTAGAAGAGATTTAGTTTCTCTCTTCAGCTTTCCTTGCCCAGTCGGCTGGGGCTGTAGAATACGCCGATTGGTCCCTATGGTATTGCATGGTGCTGTTAGTAGAAGAGATTTAGTTTCTCTCTTCAGCTTTCCTTGCCTAGTCAGCAGGGGCTGTAGAATACACCGATTGGTCCCTATGGTATTGCATGGTGCTGTTTTTATAAATTATTTAGTTTCTTTCTTGAGCTTTCCCTTTTGTTTCTATGTGCAGGATATCTCGTTTGCAATTTCACCTGTTTATCGATCGAAATTTCTATACATTTGTTTTTCTTCAATTCCTGTTCTTTAGTTTTGCTTTCCCCTCTGACAAATGCCGCGTTACTGGCAACTGTTGTTAGTTGTTTGTTGTTTTACTCTTTTTAATTCCATCCTTGACTCCGTTCATAAGATGATGATTCTTTTCTTTTGATTTAGAAAACGTGTGGCCTCTCGTAAATTCCCTAAATAACCGAGTAACATCCACACCACCACAAATTGCAGCCTTAATAAATCCATACATTTAAGAAAATTTGAGAGGCTCCGAGGCGAAATGACTAAAGTGCTGGACAACCCCACCATCTCCCCCAACATTTGCTTAAATAGTATCACGATTGTAATTCTACAAGGATAGTTTTGGCATTAAATAACCCATGAAATTTGATATGTCATGAAACAAAGCCAGAAAACTTGTTTCTAAATGAGGCAAACATTTTTCTATTGATGCAAAGATAGAAGTTATCACACTTGGATGAAAGATTAAAATATTTTTCATCTTCAAATGTTTTTATTTAAAAGGAAAGTGAACGGAAGTGAATAAAAAAAATATTCTGTTGACGTAGACAAAAAAATATTTTCGCTTCTAAATCAATCGGGATTTAATGGGGAAATCTCCAACGTTTATTTAATGTCTGTTAGAAACGAGTCTTTGAGTTTTCTCATTTTCTTTAGATATTTTTTGTTCAAGTCTGGAGATTTGGAGAGGATATGGGCGCTGCGAATTAACATCCATTTCTCTTTGAGACATTGCAAAGGGGAATGACTGAGTGATGCCTCTAATGACTTATCAAGAAGTGGAGAGAGAGAGAGGACAACTAAGTAACACTTATTGCCCTGAAAAGTGCGATAGGGATATTAATTTAGCATGGTACTCTCAACATTCTAATAGGGAACTGTAAAACCTCATAAACCTTTAAAGTCAGTTTGATTGGCTGTCTTTTCGCGCTCAGTTTTATTTCTATGCCATTTTGTGTTTGATAGAAATATTTCAGATTTCTGTCGCAATTCGAGGATTGAAAAATAAAAGGAATAAAAACAATCAATTACTTAATCACGTCCAAAACACTAGGGAAAAAATTTCTTTTCTTCCGTTCCAGTCGTCACCTTATTCCCCTTTGTAGCGTTTGGATTGAATTTATCTAATCGAACCATTCAATAATATATCTCACTGGGTGTATCAGTAGAGTGACCTTGTGCCAGACTAAAGCTAATAACATTTGATGACATACTTCTTGGATTGTGTAACACTATGTATAACCAAAACACAATTTAAAAAATGGACGAAAGGTTGCATCCTCCCTTTCCCAAAAAAAGGCAGCCTCTGAATGACAAAGAACTATAGAAGCGTTACTCTTACTGCTATAGCTACAAGGGTTTTCGTTGAATCAAGGAAAGAGTACGTGTTAAAAAAAAAAAACTCGCGGCAATACATTTGTATATAGATTTCTCCAAGGTATTTGATTTCTACTCAGAAAAGATTAGCAAATATTTCTAGTTTATGGTTTCTCAAAAGACATTGTTACCTCTAAAACGGTGCTCGACGAAAGCAATCGTTCGTTCACTCGACGGTGACGCTAATTTCTTGGATATTGTCGCTGAAGTCTTGCAAGAAGATATATTCATAATCTGCCAAGGTTACGAGCAATGAACAACAAAAGGTCTAATGAAAGAAAATGGTTTCACGCTTTTTTTTTAAGGCAACAAGCAGACGGTATCCGGCAGAAACTATTACTGATGCATACTACGCAGTTGATCTAACGCTTCTTGCACATACATTTGCTCAAGCTGCATCACTGCTACATAAGTTAGAGCAGGCAGCAAGAGATGTCGACATGTTTTAATCAAGATAATGCCATCTCCCCATTAAATGATAAGCCACTGAAATTAGTAAACCAGTTCGTATCCATCGGTAGCAACTTAAGTAAAACATGGACTGCGACTGACAGGTTATTAACCATATGGAAATTTGATCTCTCTAATAAAATAAAACGGGAATTCTTCCAAGCTTTAGCCGTGTCAGTACTCTTGCATGGTTGCACCAATTGATCTCTAACGAAACGATTAGAGAAAAAGCTTGATAGGAACTACACAAGGATGCTACATGCTGTTTTGAACCATTCCTGGAAGCAGCCCCCCCAAAAAAAATGCTGCTGTACGTGTAATATACTATCTTAGCTGGCGACAGAGTGCCGTGGATAAACTTAACAGATTCAATGCGGTCGCAAGATAACATCGACAAATTGATTTCACAGGAAAGAGAAAAATAAAGGATGATGGCGAGAATGTAATCTATTGTCAGTGGATAGAATGACAGATATTTATGTTCGCAGATAAGATCAACAAATCACCGAAAAAAACGGAAGTATGTAAGTTCTGATAACCAGTCATAAACAGAAAATACGTGGGCGAAGAAGCGTGTTTATATTTCCACGTGGGAGTTGAAAGACAATATAATATCTGTAATTTTGGACTGAAAAGAGATCTGCTGGTCACTCAAGCAAACCTGTCGGCTCTCCCGTGTGTGTTCTCTGGCCGTCGCTCTACTTCGCACAAAAGGTCCCCGCCACAGAAGAAAGATATGTACGAACGAACTCTGACTGTATTCCTACTTCACACAAACGTCGCCGTCGAAAAATAAGAATATAAATTATATATTTACGAGTTCTTCGTTGTTTGTCTCGCGGTTCAATATACGACATACGACCACTCACTTCCCATAACCTAAACTATTCTTATTGTCAAATGCCACTTTTAGAATCTTCGATGCTTGTTTATACCATTACAGGTTCCCTTTTGATATCTTTCAGAATAATTTACTTTTCAGTCTTTCGTCAGGAAATGTGACGTGGAAAGAATGTCTTTCTTTCAAAAATTGTTTCATTATTTGGTAAAAAAAAACATTCTTAGTCGCCCACTTCATCCGTTAAAGGTAAAAAGTGTAAGTGTTAGTACTATTGTATGGTTGTACAACTTGGACGTTAACGGAACGCCCACTCGATTTGGTTGCATAACGAAAAGCCTGGAGTAAAAGCTCTATGTGGATTACACAAAGAAGCTGCGAACTGTTTTGAACAAATCCAGGAACCAGCATTCTACAAGACCGCAGCTGTACAGCCACTTACTTCTCATCTCATAAACCATCCAAATAATTCGGAGAGAGTCCTCGTGCCAAAATGGCTAAAGTACTGGACTGTGAGTTCGAACTCCATTCGACCATTACGTACACAGAATTATCACGACTGTTCTTCTACAAGGATAGCTTTGAAAATAAAATAACCCACGAAGGTTGATATGCCGTTAAACAAAGAAACCAGACTCAATCAAAACTTAGATCACAGCTACAGGTTAAATAGTATCACTAGTTTCTTAGGGGTGTACTCACATTTGTTGGCAGGGGTTTAGCTTTTAATGGTTATATTTTGAGTTATTTTGAGGGGAAAATAAATTAACTCTGTTATATAAGCTGCACACAGACTACTTTTCGTTGCGTTAAAGTGTCATTTTGACAGTGTTGTCCCATGAAGAGATATACTTAAATATCTGCAGAAATGTGAGGAGTGTACTCACTTTTGTGATACACTGTAACTGGGCTATTGGCTAAAGTGTTCGCCAATGGTCCGGGAATCCGGGGTTCAATCACAGGTCGAGTCATACCAAAGACTCAAAAAATGGTACTTGATGCTGCCTTGATTGACACTCAGCATTATAAGGTAAGAGTCAAGGTTAAAGTGGCGCAATCCAGGGAATGGTGTAGTGCCCTCCCCTACACCTCGGTGTAGTAGCTATTGAAAAGGGAGCCTTCAAGTCACCCTCGACTGGGGGGTCGCCATTATTTGAAAACATTCAACTGAGTACAGACAAATGACAATTTTTAAATAGAAATAATTACCTGAAACCAGATAATTATTAGGATTGGATCGGAATAATTGATACCATTTAATTGAGTACAAAATTATTTGTGGAGGGAGTCCCTGTGGTGTGGTGGCTAACGTTTTACACTGCAACATGTAGTAAACGAGTTCGAACTCCAGTCGAGCTATAATGTTCAAGTAGCTCCCTCTCCTACACCTCGGTATAATAGCTATTGAAAAGGAAGCCTTCGGGTCGCCATCCACTACAGTCGGCCAACTTACTTTGATAGGAATACTTGATATCATACAACTGTGTGCAAATTATTTCTATTAGATAGGAATACTTGATATCATAGAATTGTATGCAAATTATTTGTATTAGATAGGAATACTTGATATCATAGAATTGTGTGCAAATTATTTGGATTAGATAGGAATATTTGATATCAGAGAATGGTGTGCAAATTATTTGTATTAGATAGGAATACTTGATATCATAGAATTGTGTGCAAATTATTTGTATTAGATAGGAATACTTGATATCATAGAATTGTTTGCAAATTATTTGTATTAGATAGGAATACTTGATATCATAGAATTGTGTGCAAATTATTTGGATTAGATAGGAATACTTGATATCAGAGAATGGTGTGCAAATTATTTGGATTAGATAGGAATACTTGATATCATAGAATTGTGTGCAAATTATTTGGATTAGATAGGAATACTTGATATCATTGAATGGTGTGCAAATTATTTGGATTAGATAGGAATACTTGATATCATAGAATTGTGTGCAAATTATTTCTATTAGATAGGAATACTTGATATCAGAGAATGGTGTGCAAATTATTTGTATGAGATAGGAATAAAAGTCAGTCCTTGCAAGAATGCAATTTTCTCTATACAAAAATCTGAATCTCCTCAAAAGCAAAAAAACATAAATTTATTCTACATATTCATCCTAAAGTTTAACACAGTTTGCACTTTGTTTTACAAGGTCAATTATCCTTAATTATTTCTCATCTATTCTGTTTCTTGTTGTCATGGCCCAAATAAAATATTTGGCCCAAATAAAATGAGATAAAAAGTCAACAAAAATTCGAGTGAAAATTAATCGTTAAAAATGATTGGTTGCTTGATATATCAACACTTGTTGGGGTTTTTTTAATGCTAAAGTCAATTTAACAATTTGTAGTCTCCAGATATGATCTCAAAAAACACATCTTCAAAATCATTTTAAACAAACACTTCATACTCAGATGCTTTATCAATGTTTCAAGACCACCCAATCGACTGGGGGTGTAGAATGCGCTAACAGCATTTCTAAAGAGGCTAAGATTCCCGTGGGTGGTAGTCCGTAATGTTTGAGGATGGAATCATGGTGGCTGAGCAGTCCTTGACCTGGCAACTGAACTGGTCAAGTAACTCGTAACAATTGATTTTAGCCTTTACTAGGCGAGACGGGTGTTCAGTGAGGCCCGATCTGATTAATCGGCTCATCCTGTCAAGCCCTTGCCCTGATATGATTGTTCCGATTGTATTCATCAAATTGCTCTAGTAACAAAACCTTTTAATCTTAAAAGTGCAAAAAGACGGTGGCTGAGGGTCAATTGTACGGAAATAGTAATACATGAAACCATCTAAATTGTGTTTAAACAAATGATTAATATTAAATAGAATTATTTGTGTTAGATAGGAATACTTGAAACCATTTAACAAAGCAAACAAATGAGCTTTGGCTCTTTAAAAATTTTTACCTATAAACTATTCGCCTACTAATTATATAAACAAGATTTGTCAACCTACAAAGTGACCAGACGGTTGGGAGGGCTCTTTAGAATACACCGACTGCTTCTCTACAGAGGTGTCAGACACCCCCCCCCCAAACGAGTGTCCTAGATATGACACTAAACAATCGGATGGTGAGGTTTCTATAATGCTAGAGCTTTGAGGAATGCGGAGTACCCCTTTATTACCGTCGCTCTCAGGTCCACTCTGGCCCGGAGTGGTAGCACCTGATAAATAGAACTAAACCATGGTTTCTTGAGTTTACTGTTTTTTGCATTTAAACTGCGTATTTATGCAAAACTGAATTATCAAAAATAAACTATTTTGACATTAACTCTCTGTATTGCCCTGTCGGCTGGGACAGTAGAATACACCGACTGCAACTCTGCAGAGGGATAAGACCTCCCCCAATGAATGTCCTGGGTATGACACTCAACAATCTAATGATGAGGTTTCAGTAATGCTGGAGCTTTGGGGAATGCGGATTATCCCTTCATTAGCATTGCTCCCAGGTCCACTCTGGGCGGGAAGAGTAGCACCTGATAGGGTCCTATCTATGGGTTAAATAGAACTAACTGCATACGTATGCTAAACTGAATTTTTTAAAACTAGAACTGTTTCACTAAACTGAAGAGCTTGAAATAGAAATGTTTTTCACAATCAAACCGTACTTACACTTAAACTGCATGATTATGCTAAACTGAATTGTTTGAAATGGAGCTGTTTTTGACCTTGAAACTGTACTTACACTAAATTGATTTGTTTAATATAGAACTGCTTTTACATTTAACTGTGTGTAAACAAAATCTGTACTTATACTAAACTGAATTAGCTGAATTAGAACTGTTTGAATAAACTGAATAGCTTAAAATAGAAATGTTTTTGACAATTAAACTATGTACTCATGCTAAACTGAATTGTTTAAAATAGAACTGACTATTTGCATAAAAATGGATTTGGCATTAAATAACCTACAAAGGTCGATATGCTATAAAACCCCAGCAAGCAACCAACCAACCAACCTACAAAGGTTGATGTGTCATAAAATACAACCAAACCAAACCAAATGTTTCAAGAGGCATAAACAAAGTTCACTGTCATTTTCAATACCGGGCCATTGGTCTGGGAGACCGGGGTTCAATCCCAGGTCGAGTCATACCAAAGACTCAAAAAATGGTACTTGATTCCGCCTTGCTTAACACTCAGCATTATAAGGTAAGGATCAAGGGTAAAGTGGGTCAATCGCAGGAATGGAGTAGCGCACTCCCCTACGCCTCGGTGTAGTAGCTTATGAAAAGGGAACCTTCGGGTCACCCTCGACTAAAGGAAGACAACTTTACTTTACTTACGACTTATCATTTTAAGCATTGCAAAAAGGTCTGTTTGACCAGATTGGATCCCTAGATGTACTCCAACTCTGTATGAAATATAAACTAATATTCATTTCTTCCTTGTTAAGATGAAATTGTGTGTCATCGTTTTAATTGACTCTTTGAAAAAATTTAATTAGAAGTGAAATCTTCAAAGAATCCGTTTTCTGAAAATTTCTTCAGAGTCTTGTTGATCGATCAATGGCTGAATTGTCGTTCTGTGTTGTGCTTATTGAAATCCCTGCATTAATAGAATCAGGTTCTTTAATTGTTCTTATTTGACGAATAGCATAGCGACCCTGACGATTTACTTCAAGGGCTGGACCCCATTCACGCGTTGGATGAATTGCTTTCCGCATCGATTTCTAGAAGGAATAAAAGGAAAAAATATTTTAAAACCCGGCAATTTACTATCAACTGTATCTTTATTTCTTGCAGGACAAATTCTTTTGTTTGCTTCGGTGGCATTATGGCCCTGTTCGAAATCGTAAAGCATAAATTCCCAAATTAGACTACGTTGCACGTTTATCTGTGTAGTTCTCAAATCACATGCGGGATGAAACAATGCACAACGTGTCAGCGCACCAACTATCACTTTATTACCAACCACAAAGGAACTTTTCTCACGACTTGAGCTGCTTCGCTCTGGTGATATCAGCGCCTCCAACAAACACGTTACTAAAATATTGCAAAACTTTTTACTCACTCGAGTAACATTAACTGATACAAATTTCTGGGTAAAATTCTTTTTGGTGCTATCAGTAATTTGACTCATCTTTGGAAATGGTTGGATTTGATCATTATAAAGACAAAAAATGCGATGTAACCATGACGACAACTGTGACTTTGCGTCTTTTTTGTCAGCAGGGACCATTAATGGCGAAAAAAAGGAATAAAATTGTATTCGAGAAAATGGCATTAACCAATAAGTATTATGCCATCTTGTACAAAACGAACATATTCACTGGAAAAGAACTACTTACATCATGCCTGAAAACTTGGACAATCGCTGTGATGACAATCAACGCGATTGGGATGATGACCAATGTCCAGCCAATTCCTTGAGCCCACGGTTCAAAAATATAATTGACATATCTCGCTTCAGTTTGGCCAATAGCAGACATTATTAAAATGAACTAAAAAAGAAGGTTGGAAATAATTAAAATATTAATTCACTTGCAAGAAGGGATGATTTGAAATTTTATTACATATAAATTCTTTTATTGTCTTTGCAATCAATAATACAAAAATATACAATAACAATCTTTGTAATACTCAATACACATATTATTTCTTAGTGTCTATTGTGATGTGGTATGTTACCGAGAGAGGGAAAGGGAGGTCAATTCCCCTACCCTTCTGCGTTTGAATCAACAGTCACTAAGACTGACCGCTAAAACGGTCGGAGAATGAAGGTCAAAGCTACCCGCACTCCATGAACTGTAATCTGTTGGACAAAGAAAGAAATCCAGGTCACTCTAGTATCATAACCGGATGGAATAGTGGGAGAAGGAAAAAGTCAAATGATTGGCCCATAGACCAAACGCTATCTTTTTCGTTAGCGGAAATTTGGAAAAGAAAGTTTAGTTCTGGACAGACATTGGCAAAAGATAGACGCCAATTTAACCAACTCCAGGAAATCTCCCGTAAAAAGATTAGAACAGAATCTTTGGACAGAAGTCAGCAGAAAGGGCTAACATTCAGCCAGATTCTGGAGATGCCACTCGCCCGTAAAAGAAAGGAGCCTGAAAATTAAGCCTTGTCAAAGTTAAGTACAACTTAAACTGTTTTTCCTTCTACCCTTCCGAAATATTAGAATTATAAGTATTTAAAAAAGAAAGAGAGAAACAGAAAGGATTCTGTTTTATCAACAGTGGATTAGTGAATGAAATTTGTTACATGCTTCAGCCCGGCGATTTAGGCATTTTCTCAAGTTAAAGAAAAAAGAAAGAAAGAAAAAAGAGAAAAAAGAAAAGGACTGTTGAGAGACATTTATGTTTGATACTGCCTGCTGGCTTAATATAGCCGTTATTTTAAAAAGAAAAGAGAAAACAAAAAGGAACAGTTTCTTAAATCTTATCATTATTTGTTTGGTCGTCGCCTATTAAAACTTTGTTATATTTCAAATGCATCCTTATGTTGAAATCTTTTGGTTGTGTTATTTTATCTACCGAGTCGCCTTCTTTTGCACATACCTGTTTCAACTTCGTATCGCTTTCATTAATTCTCGCTAAATGTCTTATTCATCTCAAAAAATTACAATGGAATGTTGAAAACTTGACTACAGTTAATATTTTCTAACCTTGAAGTCCATGCTTTCCGTTATCCGAGGGGGTAAGAAAACGAGGGACTTGGTGGGGTATGTGAAAGTTAATTGGAAACCCCCTCGCTAGCGTCGGAGATTAGTCTAGCCCCAAATTAACCCCCACATTATTTGCCAGTTTACCATATGCCCGAAATAGGAATCTTGAATAGGACTTATTTTTGCGGAGGGTCAAGTGCCAGACTGCCCTCGACGTCACATACGCATAAAATGAACTCTTGTCCAGGGATAATTATTTATGCAGCGTCACATACGCTTATTATGGTGTGCTCGTTCCGGGATTTTAATCATTTATTCACGAGTCATACGCTTCTTATGGGGGCTCGGTTCGTGATGATTAATAATAATATTTATTTCCTCTAGTCGTATGATAATTCCTACTGTCTAAATCTGACCTGCGAGACAGTGACAGGAATATTGTCGGTACGGTCCAAATTACCCGTTGATATAATTGTTTGGGAAAATTAAAAAGAAATGGATGTAATAGAAAACTTCTTAGAAGAACCCTCCATGGAGAAGTTGGAGAGACTAAGGAAAAGCGAGATAATAAAAATTGGCGAGAAGCTCGAGTTAAACGTGCAAAAGACGATGAGGAAAGATGAACTCGTGAGGAAATTAACTGAACACTGGTGGACGAGAATGTGTTCGAAGAAGCAATATTAGAGGAGCTACCGAGGGAAATAGCAAAAATGACACCAGAGCAAGTGGAATTAGAGAAGGCTAGAATAAAAGCCCGAATGGAATCAGAGAGAATTCGGGCAGAGCGGGAGAAAGCTAGAATTGAGCAAGAGGCGAGATTGCGAGAGATCGACTTGGCGAGAAGAGGACACGGAGGAAGCCATGACAGTTTCGAAGTGGCGAAGCAAGCGAGGCTTGTCCCAAAATTTGAAGAAGCCAACGTTGATGAATACTTCGCACATTTTGCGTGAACGGCACTCAACCTCGGATGGCCAAGAGGATGTTGGTCAATGTTACTCCAGACTGTACTGACGGAAAAAGCCCAGAGGGCATATGCAACTCTGCCGACGGAAAATTGTGCCGATTATAAATTGGTGAAAGCGGCGATTCTCAAAAGCTTCGAGTTGGTTCCAGAAGCTTATAGTAGAGGTTTAGAACTCAGAGAAAGAAAAAAAAACAATCTTATGTGTAATTTCTATGGGACAAGGAGAATGCGCTTGAGAAATGGTGTGACTCTAAGAGGATAGAAGGAGACATTAAGAAACTTCGGCAGCTAATATTGTCTGAAGAATTTTTAAACTGTGAGCCAGAGGAAATCAGAGTTCCCCTGATTGAGAGGAAGAGTGACCTGAGCTATGAAATGGCCGCACTGGCTGATGAGTACACCCTCACACACCGGAAAACTAAGGAAAGAATCTACACGGGAAGCCAAAGGAGGAGAATGAAGTTTAAAGCAGAGTTAAGTCCAGAAGAAAAGCCTAAGAGAATAGAAGAACAGTGGTCTGCTATAAATGTGGAAAGAATGGACATATAGAGCTCATTAGATCTTCAATTAACCAATATACAATAATTTATATTTATTATGCTACCAGGTGAGGATAGATGAAGTTAATTCCATCAGAGTTGAATAATATTTGTTCTAAAGAAGCAATAACTATGTAGAGGAATATCCCTTGATTCAAAGGAAGTGTAGAAGAATATCAAACTTTGTCGAGGTTATTGAATACTTCATTTCGCTGTGAGGTGAGTATCAGGATAGGCGTAACGGTGAACAAACAAAACACAAACAGAAATATAAAACAAATGAATCAAAAAGTGAAACCTTTAAAAGGAAATATTTTTGGTTCATTCATTTAATAGCAATGAACGAAAAGAGAAGATCATTTTTGCCCGCGAAAACTTGGATAAACTATATTTTTGAATCTATACAAGAAGTGTAAAGAATAAAAATAATCCACCGACTTTGAACTAAGAATTGAATGATAAACTAACGAATCTTTTACTTGGCATTTGCTCTTGATTAGATGGATAGTGGGTAAATTTTATTTTGGATTCAAATTATTTTCAATAATCTTGGCGGGAAAAAAATTCTTAAAACATTTTGAAGTTTGGATCAACAAGTTTTGCGAGGTAAATCAAATTTAATCGTTTGCAAACTCAAGAAAGACTAGCGTCAAAAATGAAGACGCTTATTGGTAAAAGAAAATGCAAAAATACACAACCTATTTGTTGCACAAAAATTAACTCTTTGGTTAAGTATGGAAATTAATTCTCTCTCTCTCTCTCTCTCGCTCTCTCTCTCTCCATACACACAGACACACACACATATATATATATATGTGTGTGTGTGTGTGTGTGTGTGTGTGTGTGTGTGTGTGTGTGTGTGTGTGTGTGTGTTATACTTCCTGTTAATATCCTTGGTAAAAGCATGAATTCGTCTCCATTCCTCGGAGCTATGGGTAAATAGTAGGACAGACTTGGCTCTTTAGCCTTTTTCAGGCAAACCTATCTGGAAATTAAAACTCTGAAAACCATTTGAGTCTTGCTCAGGAGAATCACTGCCTCAACATTTTTGTTATCTACCCATCCCAAAAGTGTGGTTGGTCTGCCTCGAGCCATTTTTAAATGATATCATGTCAAATCTGACTTAGTGGGAATTCGGATAAATATAAATAACAATGGCTGTTTTGAGGCAAATCTATCCCAGCAAGACTTTAATAGCATCACCTGGATGGATTAAGAAAAAAAATAGAAAGAATCGAGCTATGAAAAATTTGAAGAAATTTCAAAATTACCAGAATTGTTAGAGGTGAAATGACCATCCAAGTTGCTTTCCAGTAGATTCCAGGTTCGAACCCAAGCATCATTTTTATATCCAAACTAAATTTTTTAAAACCTGAAAAAGAATCGTTCGTTTCATATTAAACTCTTTTTAGAAAGGATAGAATTTTTTTTCTCAGGAAAAACTAAAATTAAATACTGATTTTTACGATCTATAAAAAATTTACTTAGCTTGATACAAGCTCAGAAATTTCGAATACGTTGAGAAAATTGAGCTGAGGAGCAATGATTTGTAAAACTATCTTGCTAACTATTACACATTTGGTATAAGGCCAGAAGTATGGAGTATCTAAAAAAAGATTTGGTACAAGGCCAGAAGTATGGAGTATCTAAAAAAAGATTTAGTACAAGGCCAGAAGTATGGAGTATCTAAAAAAAGATTTGGTACAAGGCCAGAAGTATGGAGTATCTAAAAAAAGATTTGGTACAAGGCCAGAAGTATGGAGTATCTAAAAAAAGATTTAGTACAAGGCCAGAAGTATGGAGTATCTAAAAAAAGATTTGGTACAAGGCCAGAAGTATGGAGTATCTAAAAAAAGATTTGGTACAAGGCCAGAAGTATGGAGTATCTAAAAAAAGATTTGGTACAAGGCCAGAAGTATGGAGTATCTAATAAAGTTTCAACTCAGTTGTGATAGATTTGTATTACTGGCTTGCTAAGAATTGTACTACGAGGAAATGCCCAAAGAAATTACCCAGCTTAATTTAGTTACAGCATTAGACCAGAAATATGGGACACACAGTTAGAATCGAACTCAGTCAATGGTTTGCAAGCATCGTTTGTAAACAATAACATTACACAAGGTGTTCTATACGATTAATAAAATAGATTCAACTAAATACTGAAAATTTCCACTCATTATGATTTGATTTTTTAGAAAATTCTAACATAAAATTTCTGAAGGTCAAGTTAGAAAATCCTGATATTCTAAATGTTGGAAAGAGAATGGAAGGGGCCTAGTGGCGTAGTGGATAATGTGTTGGAGTGTTGTATCGTAGTATTTGAGTCCGAAATCCATTCCTGCTATTCCGTTCACTCTCCTAAGGAAAGGCATGAACCTTCTAATCCCTTCAGCCGTGGATTAAATAATACCGCTACTCTTCTTCTACGAGAATGGTTTTGTCATTAAATAAACCAGAAAGTTTCAAAGAAGCTTGAAACCTTAGAAAGAAAATGAAAATTTTCATTTCAACTCGTCTGTTTAGCTTCAACAATCTAACCCTGACACACACACACACACACACACACACATACACATTACGCTACAGATGTGCTTTAAAGGCAAGGGACAAACAAATGACACAGGAATGTCCCCACTCCCTCCAACTGGAATGCCCCTTCATTTATTAATTCAGATCTTTTGAAAAAAAATTACGTCAAAAAACATTTTCGAATATCATATCAAAGTCTCTGTCTCACTCTGGCCAGAAATAGAATTTTTTTTTTAAATTTTCGTTTTTGTTTTTGAAACGAGGTAATTTCTGATGACTTCAATGATTTAAAATGACCTCAGAGGTTAAATTCACAGAGTTCATGTTGGAGTATGAGGTCAAGACAATATTCATGCAAAAATTCAAGTCCCTTGGACTTTTAATGAACCCATATTACATCCTCCCCACCCACATACAAATGCCATATTATTTTTCTTTTTATTTACAGGGTTATATAGCGTAATAATTGATATAAAAACAAATCGCTACTCACTGTAGATCCAATTGACTGCAATCAATTCAGCTATACAAACAACTAAGAGACTATAACTGCCACTGAATGTATCCAACAAAGTTAACACGTAAATGCCGCCCTAAAACAAAAGCAAAAATCTCATTGTCATCAGCATTCTTGACAAAATATTACAATATTTTTATATAAAGACAAAACTCATAACTTTAAAAATCGCACACACACACACACATATGTATATATGTTATAAAACATATGACATGGATTTTTCGGTTCCTTCCTAGTGACCCCGTGTGCTTTGACGAGCTGTCACGCTGTGATGAGTAAACAGGGATATGACTACACGATCAGGGCACTCGGGTACAACAGGTATGTAACCGGAAGGAGACCACGTGATGAGAACCACGCGGTCAGATTTAGACTGAGTGCAGAGAATCGCAGTCGAGCAAGGGACACGCAGTCGGGCAGAGGCGTCTCTGACGAGATTGCAAGGCGGTGCAAGCGTTGGCACCCCCTGGCTCCCGGACGAAGATATGGGAAGAAGAAGTCCTCTCTCTGAGTATATGATCTCTCCATCGATCTCTCAACTAACAACAAACGATGGGCCCCTTTTGAGAATAAAATGAATGAGATATATTTTTATAAAGAAGTGTGTTTCGTTCATTCATTGAATTGTGTCAATCGTGGGTATACAACATATATATACACATACAATCATTAAACAATTGAATTATAGACGTAATAAGTCCATTACTTTATTTCATTCATTTTACACGATCTTCATATGAAAATGTGAATAACTTTCTAATCAAGCGTTCAACAAAAAAAAAAGATTGAAAATTAACATAACAGACTTATAATATCCATAATTCTACTTTTTATCCCACTGGTCAAGTGGGAAGAGTATTCACTAATAGCCCAGAAGACTAGGGGTTCAATCTCAGGTCGAGTCATACCAAAGACTCAAAAAATCTTACTTGATACCTCCTTACTTAACACTCTGCATTATAAGGCAGGGATCAAGGATAAAGTAAAGCAATCCATGGAAAGAGGTTGCGCTCTCCCCTACATCTCGGTATTGTAGCTAATGAAAAGGGAGCCTTCGGGCTGCCCTCAAGTATGGTCGCCAACTTTACATATATATATATATATATATATATATATATATTTCAAAATGAATAGGTCCACAAAGAGATTTGTATTTTTTAAGACTTATTAATTTCGTTTTTACATACGTCTATGTTTTCAGCTTGTGACTTTCGTCAGAGAACATATGTGGCACAAGGCTTTATGAATGAGGCATCCAGTGAGACTCGAGCTCTCTCGTGCAGATTTGTTCGTCGAATGTTTTTTTCAGGTTCTGTATCGATTATATATATATATATACATATATATATAGGTCACTGTTTTATGTTAAATTTCTCTTCTTCCTCCTCCCTTTCCTTTTCTCAGAGTGTTTCTATTAGTCTGTATTTACCCCAATTAGTCTTTGATATTTGATATGTTATAAAGTTTTTCCTTGTTTTACTCTGGGTACACAACACAGTGTGTGTGTGTGTGTGTGTGTGTGTGTGTGTGTGTGTGTGTGTGTGTGTGTGTGTGTGTGTTTGGTTGATATGTAATAGAGTTTATTGATCTTTTTCTTAAACCAAAAGCACAGAACAACGACGATAGGCATTATCCACACACACACAAACAACCACATAAAAAAGAAGAATTGATCCCCCGAAATACCAAACACATGCTAAATAACCTAAATATTCAAGATCAACCAACCTCCCAGTAAAAAAAAAAAACCTTTTCACACAAAAACAAAAATGAAAATGAAAAGAATCCCCTTATCGACCATTACACACAACAAAGTTATCCAAACAACAACACGTACGAAGAACACAATGGTTCAGAAAGAACAAAGTAAACCCATTCTTATACAATAGAAACCGCCCTATAAACGACAACACAAGAAATCTTTTTTCAGACAATACAAACAAAAATAATAATTTTTAGGGATTCCAAGCAAAAACCATTTTTTAAACAATACAAACCGGAGAAAAAAATAGTATAAAAAACAAAACCAACGTTAAACCCAAAATTATAAATTTATCAGCATATAAACTGAATAAAAACTAAATAAACTTTCTCAAACTAAGTCTTAAATTTTGCCCCACTTTAAAAAGCAATTTAGGAGAACTAAACATGACTTCAAAGAACTTGAAAGGAAATTTAGGCTAACAGAAAAATTCAAAAATTAAAAAGAAACAGGTGACTCCCTAGTAAAAAATACGACCAAATTCTTTCTAGACAAAAACAACAATTGTGAACAAAACACATTATTATCTCATAAAATTATGGAGTATCAACCAAAAAGAAAAAACAACAAAAATAACCTTTCACAAAAACAAAAACAAGCCTTCAAAATATACAGGAAAATGAAAACATAATTTTAAAAGAAGCAGACAAGGAAACCACCGTAGTCGTCTTAGATAAAACGTATTAAAAAACAAAAATCCAAGAAATATTATAAGATGAAACAATGAACTAATAGATACAAAATTAGAAATTAATATATCAAAAATTACAAAATTCTGCAAAATACACAATAAATCACTGACTAAAAAAGAAAAAGACTTTTTAACTAATTATGCCCCCATAACTTGTAACTTCTACGGACTACTAAAAATTCACAAGTGCAAACAAATAAAAAACGGCGTAGAAACATAAAAATCCGAATATATAGAAATTCCAGACCTCAGTAACCTCAAATTTAGACCCATTGTAACAGGTCCGTCATGCCCGACTAGCAGACTTAGCAAAATAATTGACATTTTACGACAAGTTTTTCTAAACAAGATAAAAAGCTACAGAAGAGACAACATACATTTTTTTTCAAACTCCATACTACAGAAAATTGATCCCGTCACACTCATAGTTACATTTGACGTCAAAAACCTATTAAATAATATTCCCCATGAATTAGGAAAACAAATCATCTCATTTTGGATTGATAAATACCTAGACACATTACACGCAAGATTTAACAAGAGATTTACCATGGATAGTATAGAACTAACCCTTAACAATAACACCTTCCAATTCAATAACACCAAATACATCCAAACCCTAGGAACCGCTATGGGAACAAAAATGGCACAAACATACGCCATCCTAACCTTAGCATATTCAGAAGAAAATCTATATGAAATGATAGGTAAAAAATACGGCAACAACATAAAAGGAGAATTTATTAAGTCCTAAGAAAGATATTGAGATGATTGTTTCATATTCTGGAAATGCCAATCGGGGGGACTTTAATAAATTACACAACCTACTCCAAAACTTACACCCCGAAATAAAATTTACAATGGAACAGTCCAAAAGAACTACCATTTTTAGACATCCTCATAAAAAAACGAAAATGACCGAATTATCAAAGATATCTATCACAAACCCACAGACACCCAACAATACCTTCACTTTAACAGCTACCATCCCCAAAATTGTATAAAACCCATCTCTTACGCTCTAGTACGTAGAATATACCCCATAATCACTGATAAAAACCACAGAAAAACTCGCCTTAAAGAACTACACTCGACCCTACACCAGAGAGGATACCCAACAACACTAATAAATAAGAGATTCGGATTAGCAGAAAAAGTGCCACAAAAAGATCTACAAAATCCGAAAAAGCATAACAACGAAAAACCTCTAGCATACGTCGCAACCTACAACAGAACTATTCACAGAAATAAAAAAAATCTACAACTTAAAAACAATGAGAAAATCAAAGAAATACTAGACACAACAAAAGTCATTAAAAGCCAGAGACAAACCAAAAATCTTTGAAAGATATTCACCTCTTCTTCGGGGAAAACAAAACACAAGAAATTACGAAATGCAAGAATAAAAGATGTAAAATATATGATATTATTATTGAAGGAAAATCCTCTACGTTTTAAAGGTAGAGGAGATAAAATTCAAAATAAATAAAGACTTAAGCTGCAACTCAAAAAACGTAGTCTACATAATCAAATGTAACAAATGTAAAGAAATATACGTAGGATCAACACAAGCCCTCAACACCAGGATATCACTCCATCGGAGCAATATGAAAATACCAGAAAATAGAAAATTAAATGTATCAAAATGCCTATACGAATGTAGTCAAGATAAATTTAAAACCATGCCTATATATCAAACTAACGATTACACATTACTTCTAAGAAAAGAAACGACTTCATAGATAAATTCAAGCCCATGTTGAATAAAACATAAACTAAACACACACACACACACACACACACACACACACACGCACAAACGGAAATAAACATACGCATATATGTATATATATATATACACACACAAAAATTAATTGTAAAAAGTAATTACCAGTAAATTTTAAACCACACTACTTCAAAAGAAAAAAAGCTCAAAACCAAAACAATATACTCAGTACAATCAAGCCTAAACCACACACACACACACACACACACGGGGGAGGGAACACATACACACACACAGGGAAGAAAAAGTAACTGTTATTGGACTTTAACACACACACACACACAAATAAAAAAACAACCAATAAACTATAATTTATCAACTAAACACACACACACCACCACCACAACAACAACCCAGAGTAAAACAAGGAAAAACTTTACAACATATTAAATATCAAAGACTAATTGGGATAAAGACAGACTAATAGACACACTCTGAGAAAAGGAAAGGAGGGAGAAAGATAAATCTAACACAGTGACCTCAATATAAACCGTTAC